>JAIXHY010000060.1:0-136834 GCA_020449905.1 Globodera pallida
AATGAATTTATTTTCAAGTATTAATTATTTATTTAATTTTTTTAGAACAAAAAGAAAGGCGCGCAGATAGAAAGAATATTCGACGTAATACGAATTTAACTTGTTTTTCAGTTTTAAAACCATACAAATCCGGCAAGCTTTTTTTAAAACATTATGGTCTTAGTCAAAACCCTAAAAGAGTATCGATCATTTTAAAAGAATTTTAAGAGTCTAATTCTTTTTAACTTTATGATTTTTTTAAATTTAATTTTTATAAACTTAAGTTGAAATAAAATTTCAAAACTCTGTAGATATCCAGATTTAAAATTCACAAATACTACATACTAATAAACTTAAATTTGAACCATTGTAAAATTACGTATATAAATCTTTATGGTGCACATAATGTGCATAGATCGTTTTAAATTAGTTTGATTTGTAATTAGATAAAAATTTAATTATTTAAACTATCATTTAATTACTATTTTTTGGTAATAATACTTATTCTTTTAAATTTTATTTTACTTTAAAATGTATTGCTTAAAATCGAGCTAAGAAATATTTTTGATCAAAAGAAAACTTAATTATTTTTAAATAATTATGCAATACAACATACCTATTTAAACTTCCATTGAATGATCGTTTTAATTTATTAAGTTGCAAATAATTTTTACAAACTCTTTTTGTTTGAAATAATTTTAAAAATATTAATCATTTTATTGATTTATTTGATGCAAATTTTTGAGGAAAATTTTCTAATGTTTTTTAAAAACTATTTTTTAATGCAAATTTTTGATCTTATACGGTACGCCAATTTTCTAGGTTTACTGATTAAATTTTCATTAATTTTACAACTTTTTGTCAGAACTCATTTAATTATTATTTCCGACACTAACTTTTTTAAAATTATTTAGATAATTTATTATTTAGCGATTTAAAAAGGTTTTTAGTGTTGAATTTTTGGATTATACGCTAACTAGTAACTTTGTCATAATAGTGATTGTTTATATTTAATTTTGTAATTTATTTTATTTTTAAAAAATCCAGGTGCAAAATAATAACGAAATAAGAAAAAAACTTTCGAAAAGAAAACTTCATTAATTTGTATATCCATTTTTTGTGAACGTAAATAAATAAATTGTGCTGAACGTGAAATTAGAGAATTGGATAGAAATTTAATGTTGCTAACTGTTAAAAGCAAAATTAAAAAATTATTACCTTAGTTTAAATACATAAATTTTGGTAATATGATGGATTATAAGTTACTATCACTATTTTGCTTAATAATGATAATGGCGAAAAATTAAACAAAAAAAACATCAAAAAAATTCTCGAATTGAACAAGAAGATAACTGCGTTAATGGGAATTGCAAGGGATATTTCATATACGCAAGATAAAAAATATACCGAATGTGTAAAGCAACTTTGATAAATAATATATTGTAAAATAACTGTTAAAATTTAACCCTTATCAAAATTTATAAAAATACTGTCACCATAAAACAAAACAAAAAATTCGTTAATTATAAAGTAAAACGCTAAGAATTATATATGTAAACAAATTTTCAAAATATAAAAAAATTGAATTTTAACTTAAAAATAACTAAAAAATGGCGAAACTAATTTGATAAACTGTTTAATAAATAATAAAAAGTATTTATATAAAAATAGAAGCTCAGCCGGTCGAAGGAGAAGCGACGGGACAGCCAGCAGACCATGGAGCAGGGGTGCATCGAAACCTTTCGATTTCGACAATTTCGACGTTTTTATTTCGTTTTGATTTCGAAAAACGAAAGACGAATTCTTCGTCGAAAAAGAAATTAATGTTTGAGACGTCTAAGATTTTTTGTGATTTCCAAGTTGCCACGGATAAAAGACCAAACATAATTAAAAATTGGCGTAAAACATAATTAATGTCGCATGGTCCTATTCAATGGGAATTCATCTAAGGCTGCAGCATTCGTGTACTAGGGCTTAGTGAAGAATAGTTAATTTAAAATGTTGTTTTCTATATCGTAAAAAATTTAAAAAAATAAAACTTAGATTGCTATATAATTCAAGTGTTGAAAAATTAAAAATGCTTAAGTGCCTAAATTAAAATTTAAAAATACATGAATAAAATACTCAACAATTTAAAAAAAGCGCAGAATTGGACGAACCAAAGAATATTTTTCAATTATTGTTCATAATGCACAGTTACCACATATATTCATGCGGTTGATGAAAAATCGGTTTGTAAATTATAAATTATTTAAGTTTATTAAATTAGTTATAAATTCATAATTTCAATAAAATAAACGATTTTATTATTGGTGTTTGAGCTAGCGATGCGCAGTTTGAAGGTTATTAATGTTAAAAATTAATAAATGCAATCCTAATGGCCAAGGATAGTCCCGTGCTTCAATTGTAACGTGTAAAACTTTATTCAGAGAAGGCGATAGAAGCCAGATGCGCATAATTACCGAATTTATTCAGTAGTAGAAAATAATTTACGAATAAAATATACGATATTCATTTACATACATATAGGCTCAAAATGCCGACATATCGAATAAAAATGATAAAATATACATATGCAACAAAATGTTTTATTTAAAACTCAGAAAAGAAAAATAAATTTTAGAACTTTCTCAATCGATCATTCTAAAAAGCTAACATTAATTGAAATGAAAACTGAAAATTGTAAAATAAATTTAAAAAATACTTTTTCAAATGTAGGCATTAAAATCTAATTGTATTTTGCTTAATTAATCTTTGACGTAGAATTTTTATGTAAAATTTTTTAAAAGATTAAAACTGCTTTATCTTTAATTAAAAGATATTGTTTATTAAAAAGGTATATTCGAACTGGTTTATTTGTAGTAAAATATTTCCCAATTTAAAAACCATTTACTATTAAAATTAATCCGGATTAAAATTTGTTTAATCGAATTATATTGAAAATTGAATGACTAATACTAAACTGCTCCATAATAAAAATATTTACAATTTTTTAAAACTAAATTTCAAATTGAATGTAACAAAATGTAAATAAAATCTAAACATATACTGCCACAAAAAAATACAAAACAAAATTAAGTATCAGATAACAATTTACGGGGGAAAAATGTGCAGAGGCAGTTACGGACTTTTACACTAACATTTAATTTATTGTAGAAACATTTTGTTGAACGGGAAAATAATTTGTTATTTGTATAAAGAAAATTTCATCAAGATTTTAATATTCTTTTTTATGTTTGTTCTAATCAATTTTAATGTTAAGAGTAGAGAAAATTACTAGTAGTTTTATTTTAACTTATATTTGTTTGTAATTAAAAATAAAAATTTTTTTATTTCAATTATATTTAATTCAGAAATTACGCCGTAAACGTCACATAATCCGCTCTCAGGACGACTCAAATTTCTAGTCGATGCGTGGGCTCGGAAACATATGATTTGATAATATGATTTTTGAACTATCATTTCTTGACAATGCTTTAAATTTGTGATTTCTTTTGGGTGTTTTTTTTTAAATATGTATTCCGATCAATTTTTTGTTGCAAAGTAAAATTAGTTTCGATATATGTTAAAATTTAAACATCCAACTTTTCGCAAAAATGTTGCCCATTTGTTAATTGGGGGTCGGATAAATTTTGCAATGTCAATGACGACAGACAATGTTTGAACATTGTTCAATTCGTGTGTAAAATATAATTTCAGATAAAAGTTCAGGCGTAAGTTTTTATATGGCCAATATCTTTGTTTGGGGCATTAGTGCAATTTTAAATATTTTATATTTACGCTCAGTATAAACCCCATTGTAATTGATATTTGTGTTCTTTGACAAAAATTAAGTGCTTTGTCTGTTTGCAAATAATAAATTTATTTATTTTAAATAAATATTTTTCAAAATGAATAAAATTGTTTATTTAAGTAGAGTACTAATTTTCCTAGCAATAATTTTAACAAAAATTTTAATGAATCATTATCAAAGTGCTCTGTATATTTTTGTAAATTATATTTTTTAAAGAATTCATTATGTCGGTAATCTTGAATGAGAACTTGTATTCCGTGTCTTACGAGTATTATTTTTGGCGTAGCTTGTTGTATTTTGAAGACTTTTTTATTTATTTATTAAAGTATGTTGGGGGTCTTCGAGTACATGGTAGCTTCGCCGTATTATGCGCGACCTATTATAAATCCAGAGTTACAAGTATTGACTTTGGCATTTACACAAAAATTTTATTAATCACTAAGAAAAGTACTATATTTTAAAATGAATTGTTTTTAATAATTTTCGATATGTTGTTATTAGCTGATTTTTAGAATAAAATTTCTTTTGAAATGAATAATTATATATTTTTTTCGCGAACTTTTTTGTGTATATAATCTGCAATTTAAAGAAGAATCCTTTTTTATCATTTAAAAGGTTTTAACCAATGCGATTCGTGCACAAAATAAGGGTTGGTTATTTTTTATTTTAATTATTCGCATTTCAGATTCGGCTAATTTTTGCTTCAAAACCATTTCAAGGATGAGTCGCTGAGCTGTCTGTATCATTTAAAAAATGCATATAGAAATCCCCTCCATAAATAAAATGATCTCGCTCTCGGTCTTTTTGCGCAATGATATTTACACAAAAAAATTTTTTTGGTGAACAAACTGATAAACAATATTTTAAATATTATTTAGCTTGACTATTGTGTCTTTTTTTTATGTAAAATTAAACGTTTATATTATATTATACATTTGTGCAATTTCTACGCCTTTTGTTACCATGGCCGGCTTTGCTATTCTCTTTATTTGGTAAACTTTATTTTGATGCAGAATTATTTTATCTTTTATCTATAATTAATTTTGTTAACTACACAATTTTGTTTTTTGATTACATTAATAAAAAATGGCATAATTTTAATTATTTTACTATACCCTCGGAAAATAAAAAATAATTTATTTTATTTTGTATTTGTTTTGGTCATTTCGTTTAAATTAATTTGTAATATTTAATTAATTGAAATAGCCATGTCTTCCATTTCTAAAGAATTCATATTAAATTTCATTTAAGATTAGTTAATGAATTCCGTATACTCTTTCTTTTCTTTTTATTTACATTACATTGTAACTTTCTAGTTGGCTTAATTAAACAATGTGGTAAGTCCCGTTTTTATTATTTTACAAGTGATTAACAACAAGTTTTGAATTCTCAAAAATACCGACTTTTTTCAACAAATTTTTTGTATGTTTCTAATATTAAATAAAATATAATCTTTGACCCATTTTAACCAACCGTTATACGGATTGAGAATTCTTTTTTATGTGTACGTGATTATTTAATTCAAATTAAATATTAACGGGTTTATTTTAATATAAAACATTTTTTGGCTTTATAGCTTAATGCATACTAAGTTACATAATTATATTGTTTTAGACTAAGGTTCTATCTTAAATTTAGTTTTGACTTTTTAAAACTTTAGGACATTATTATTATTTTATTTATTCTTTTTAATATCGAGCAATTTATTCTTTATGCTTGCACTAAAAGTTTTTAAAGAATTTCATTTATTGGCATTATTTTTAACTCTCTCTTTTTAGTATTCTTACAACTTTTTGAAAAAAAAATCAGACAAAAAATAAATTTTAAGCATTTAGATAAAATTAGTTCATTTAGAACTCAATTAGCTAAAAATTGGACGATTTTTCTTAGCATAAGTCTATAAATATCCAATTTTTTCTCTCGGCGGCGCCTATCGGCCCGCCGACCTCCCACTCCCCCCCCCCCCCTCCAGCAGAAAAGCAGAATTTTAAAAAAAATTTTGAAATTTTTTTATCACTAATGTTAAAAATTCTTATAGAAAAATTTTTTTTTGGAAAAAATTGATTAATAACCAATCAAAGTTCAAGCTTTTCTTTTAAAATTTTCTTGTTAAGCTCAATACATACCAATTTTGATTTAATTTTATCAGTCGATAACGCGATCGGAAAAATTCGCTTTGAAAAATCATTTTTTCAAAATTTGGAGAAAACTCTAGTGATTTTTAAATATTGCGGATATCCGCGGACATGCGCGGACGGATACCGCAGAGCCGCGGCAAACAAAAACGGCTTAATCAGTAGGGTCCGGATTTATATTTTTTAAAATGTTTTTTTTCGAACAGGGTTTGACGAGAGAAGAATATCATTGATTTTGAAAAATTTTAGAATTAGAGCGACTTTTTTTTAGAAATTCAATATTTCAGGCAGTTTTCCCCAAAATTTCGTCAGGCAGTGAAAAACAACAAAATAGTCGATTATTTCAATGGATTAAATGAATTTAGCTAAGGATTTTTACAAGTCGATTGCCCTGAGGCTTCAGAAGCAAGCTATGAGCAGGACCGCCAAAAGAGAGCAAAAGCGAAGGTCAACAATAAAATTTAAAATACTATTTTAAACATTAAAAAAAAAACCATAATATATTTTATTAGTAATAAATGACTTTAAAGTAAACTTTATGTAACTCATCAATAAACATTGTCATAATTTTTACATCGTTATCATATGTTGTCTCATACAAATTAATAATTTTCTAAAATAAATTATATAATTTTATGAAATTTCAAAATGAAACACTTTATCCAAAGATCACCAAGATCAGGACCCGAGTGAACATAAAACATTTTAGCAGAAAATAAACTAAATTCAGGTATAAAAGACAATAAATTTCTTGTATAATATTTGATCATTTATATTGTATTTTATAAAAACTAAAATAATCTTTAAAAATTGCAAATAAAACAAATTTATTGGTCATAATATGCTTAAAAAGTAAATTTATTTGCTCCTATTCGCACCCACTTGTGACTTACACGATAATAATAAATAAATCGATGGCTTGGAAAAGTTGATAATGCTATCCGGTACCAATTAAACTTTGTAAAAATGAGCTATGGAATGAAACAGAAAATTATAAAAAAATAAATTTTCAAACAAAATCAAAAACTTTTACAAAAGTAAGTTTTTTGGAAGTTTTTAAAAAATGCTTTTTGCAAGTTATAGTTCGTAGCTAAATGCATTAACGACTTTCAATCTGTCACCGCCTGAGGGGTGGGCCACTGTTCCCTCGATTTAAAATAAAACTACTTGAAATTAAATTCCAAATTTACAAAACGAAATCGTTAATTCATAATACTCTGATCCTAAACTTGTCCACCATGTTTATTTTCTAATGGACGAGATCAATAAATGTATTGAACAAAAGAAGATGTTAAAGTATCAATTTAAGCAGCAATACAGCCTGGCCACGGACCATACAACCCATAATTGTTCAACGCCGTTGATTAAACATAGCGCTTCTTCAAATGCAATGGTATTGCACTAAAAATAAATATATATTCACTCGCAAAATTAATCAATTGGTCAGTTGTTTTTATTATGTGAAAACCCCAAAAATAAAATAACATAAATCGACTCTGCAAATGTTTTTTTTAATTTTTATATATTATAATTTTAAATCTTATAAAACAATTACAAACAAAAAATCTAAAAAAGTTTATGGTTTGAAAGATTTAAGTTTTTTTGCATCGAAATTATTGTTCTTAACACATTACATAGAACGTAATATATAAGCAATTGTTGATTTAAATATTAGAATATAGAAAACATTACAGCTTATGGGTTGATTAAATTTTGTGTTTACCTCAAATAAATTATATTATTAAATTTAAATTTTTTAATTTTGCATGGATTTTATCTGATTTTCCGGAGGTTGTTGACCGCTCGTTTCTTGACGTCTTTAAACATGTCAAATGCTTTTTCATTTAATTTTTATTTGTTTTACCGACTTTATAAATTTTGATCAGTTAATTATCTGAAATTTTTATTAAATATCCTGTTATTGAATGTATAAAAATTTTTACTTTTTAAATGTTAACTGACAATAAAAAATGCTAAGGACTTCGCATAACACATATTTGCGGTTCCCTAAACTACCGTATACTTACTAATAAAATGTTAAAAAATTATTGATTATTCTTAAATATTCAAAAATTATGAGCAAAAAGGCATTTTGAGCTTCTCCTTACACGCTCGATCCACTGTATAACCAAATTGGTTTTTTTCATTAGCAAAATTATAATTGTTTATCAGTTATTTAATTAAATATTTAGTTGATCATTTCATTTTTCAATTTTATAAGCACCTTTTATAAGTAATTAATTTTATTTTGGAATTAGGTTAATACTAATAATTTATTTTGTGTTTTATATATCCGGCTCAACTTTTAGGCTTGAAATGATAATGCAGTGAAATTTATTTGTTACTTGTGGTGTCGTCAGTTGGTAAATGGTGTTTTTTTTTTAAAATTTAACTTTTGTTTGTTTTAATTGCTAAGATTTAGCTCAATAAAATTTTTTATTTCTCCAGGTTTATCAGTACAATATCAATAAATAAAGCAGTTGTAGAATTGAACAACTTTGCAGTTTCAGTCGATTGAACATTGAATGGGCCGTTAAACACAAGACGGTTTGCCTGTTTCGATTTTTAGGCGGAGTTTGCACCATATTGTTTGACTATGTTATGTAGATATATTATTTTTTTATACTTTATAAATTAATAATTTTATTTTTTGAAAAAATATTATTAATTTTAAACTTTTTCTTTTTTTTCACTTTAAAATTATTTTAGCATTTTAAATAAATTACAATAATAAATGCAATAGAAGGCGTATTAAAATCAAGAAAATTGAATTTTTAACGTAGCCTACACAATGTCCTGAATGTGGTGCTATATCTCTGATTGTGGCGCGCAGATTTTTATTAAATTGTATATAAGTTTACTTGTTTCATAAATTGCTTTTAATGCATTAATAAAAATATGAAGTTATAATGTGAGAAATTATTTTTGAATTTTTCCACAATTTCGATGAAAAAGGAGTTGCCTTTTATTAAACTATTTGTTTTAAATAGGCATTTTTAAGGTACTTCGTTTTTGTTTCTCATTTTACCCGTATTTAAAACTATGTATTTAAATTTTTGTTGAAAAATTTTTCCCTATAACTTAGATTATTATTTTTCATGCAGCAAAAATAGTTAATATTTTATTTGTATATGTATATATATATATATATATATATATATATATATATATATATATATATATATATATATATATATATATATATATATATATATATATGTACATTTAGAATATTATTTTTTCCAAGCCAAACGTTAATAAAATGTTTTTAACTCATTACAATTTAGTAAAAAATAAAACTTCAATTTAAAATTGTCACGTATAATATAAAGATTATTACATTTTAAAGAACTAAAAAAAAAACAAAAAAACAAATTTTATAAACTTTAAAATAAAATAAAATAACAAAAAACATAAAACTTGTAAAACAACATTTTTGTTAGACGAAAGTAGAAAGTATTTTTTAAATTTCAGTGGCAAAATAAAAACAACATTAATTTATTTGTAAAAATTAAAATCAATAAAATTATAATACTATAAGTATGTGCTAAAAACAGCAGAATAAATATAATATTATTTATTTTAAACATTGAATTAGCATATAACATAGTATATATCTAAATACAAAGAAAAACATGCCAGACTAGGAGAATTACAAATAGAAAATTTCAGAAATTTTCAACCGCCATAAAGATACTTTTTTAAAGTCTAAAACAATCAAACTGGTCGCGGAGGAATCTCGCGTGTTTTCGGAGCAGAGGTCGTCAAGGCAATAACTATATCCGTCTTTAAAAATAAATTCACCAAATTTTTACTTATATTATTTAAAAAATGAAAATACCATTAAGCTTGCCGGATAAGTATTTTTACTCTATAAAAAAACAAGCCCTATTCTTAAATAATAAAAATATGCTTGTATGATATTATAAAATTTTGGAGCAGTCGTGACCATTGCCCTGGTAGGCCGAAACGACTCCCAATTCGTGACAGTACGATAGATCGAATAAGTACAAATTAATCTAGATAAAATAATAAAACGCATAAAAATTAAGATTGTTTCAAATTGATAATGAATAATAAATATACTAAATAAAAACCCATAAAAATAATACATAAAATTCCACTATTAATTGTTTAAATAAAAAACCGCCATTTAGGCATTAACAAATTCTCAATTGTCAAAGTAATAAATTAGCTTCTAATTTAAAAAATTACAAAACGCTTCGTTGTAAAGTAAAATAAATAATGATTGCCAAATAATGTCTGATTAACTGCGCATTTGAATGAAATTATTCAAAAAATTATATGTAAAGAAATGATTAAAGCCAAAGAATTTTAAAGAAAAAAATTTACATTCTGAGAAAATAAAATCCCTTAATATAAGCGATTGGCATTTAACAACAAATATTAATTAAAATAAAAAGATTTGATTATTTCTTTAATTATTGATAAAAAAATACTGTTAAAAATCAAACGATATAATAATATAAACATCTGCATTTGAACTTTTTTAAATAATTCAAAAATTTAATGTAAAATATTTGTTTAACAATTTACTATAGCTGTGCTTTTAAATGCAATTTTTTAACATTGTTTAACCAGACATTTAAACATTAATAACAGTGGATGAAGCCGATTAATTTTTTATTATTTTTAAGCTATACATTATTAAATAAACTTAACAAATTCTATTGCATAGGTAATAATTTATTTTAATTACATATTCAAAAATAAATAAAAGTTATCTACTGTAAGGAAACGAGTTAAATTATATATCATAAAGTACAAACGAATAATTAAATTGTTGCAATAAAATTGCATTCACCAATAATAAACGAAATTTGCAGTTAGTTAATTAACGACCTTAAATTCATTTGTCAAAGTTTCAAGTGTCAACGACGCCGCAGATCGTCATCAATTAAATCACCCACGCGTCAAACCAGTTACGAAATCAATTTTGTAATTTTTATTTTTAATCAAGAAAAGCATAAAATACAAAAATAAATTATTATCAAAGCAAAAGAATTAAAAGTTCACAAATTTTAGCAACGCAGAAATAACTTAACACTTGGCGTCACACAATTGTTAAATCTGTTTAGAAATAAAAAAACCGCAATATACAATTATGAAACCATAACATAAAGTCAGTAAATTACAAATTATAAAAAATAAATGTAAAATAATATAAATAATTTAAGAGGGAAAAATTCACGGTTCTTCAAGCACCAAAAAACTAAAAATTAAATAAGCTAAAATTTTAATAAAAAGTGCTAAAAACTAAATTTCTTTAATTTTTCGTCAAAATTAAAAAAAAGATAAATTTAAATTTACAGAGGATTGGGGCCCGACCATATCAATCAATTCAAAATAAATATTACTATTTAAACCTATGCAAATGTAAATCCAATGATTTAAAAAAATTATGAAAGGACGAATGATGGCTTCGAAAATAAAAAGAAAGTGCATCTTATCACCATATGTACAAAAGGTTGCTGACACGTTGATTGCTGTAATAATCACACTGAGACCACGGAAACCAGCTTTTATTTGCATTTAATATTTTACTCAGCGTTTTTGTTGAATATGTTAATTTTGCTGAATTTATGCACTCCATAATTTTTTTTGTAAACATTTATTTAACTTCGATCCTGTTCTGACGGGTTACAATTTGCTAACATATAATTTCCCAATAAACAAAATTAATGCATTGCACTGCACATAATAATAACATAAAACTAAACCCCTAGAATACAAATAAAAAAATTATAATGTTTAAAGGAATATATTTAGTCAAATATACAAAATGGAATTAAATCTAAAGAAATAACGAAAAAATCTAATTCATCAGGGGACGAAGCAGCATCGAATTGTAAACCGAAAAATTCTAATCTGGTTCTGCAGCGAACGGCTTCCAAACTCGAATCGTTTACCACTACGTGGTCCACCGCATTGAAATGAAAAGATTGTCGCTGTGTGAAAATTTGAAAAATTTACTTAATTATAATCAATTGATAAAAAAACAAAATATTTAATTATTATTATTAGAACAAACATTGTCATAATGCTTTTTATTAGCATTAAAATTTGTATGTAAAATCAACTTCATAATTAAATAAATGTTGTCATTAACAACGCCAAATTGATTTTAAAAATTAAAAACAAGACGAATCGCACCGTATTCGACAATTAATTCTTTTATGTTTGTCCAAAATTAAAACAGCTAAACAAATATAAAAAGCCTACAACACCAAATAAATCAATACAATTATATATAAATGTAAAAAATTAAAGAGCCCAGGGTGGACAACAAAATATTTAATAATTTTTTAATGTTTGCTTTTTTAAAGTCTTTTGAATCGAAAAAATAAAATAAAATGTTGTCTGCACAAATTTGTTAAAGATAAAATCTGCCGTTAGTGTAATAAAAAGTTTGTATTCCGATTCTAGCAATTGTAAACACTATAGTTGTCCGTGTACCGTCGTCAACGAGAATGAAATGAGACCGGGCGTGGCTAACAAAAAATTCGACATAATTTCAAAGTAAAATGTTATCAAATTTTGTTTCCAAAGAAATATAAAACAATGATACAACATGAAAACGTTTAAATAAATAATCGTACAAAAAATATAAATATTAAATAATTAAAAACTTTTTTAATAAAGTAAAAGGGTATATACCTATGTAAATGAGATTCAACTTATTAATAAACATGCATATTTCAATAAAAATATAAAACAATATTTTACTCATTTAATCCTTTGATAATTTTTTTTAATACTAAAAATTCCGAAAATAATAAAGATATATACAAACGCAAAAGTTAGCATAATCAACAAAATTGAGAATTTTTTCAAGCTTTTTATAAAACAACAGTTTAAAATGAATTACAGCATAATTATCGAATGAAAACCATTTACATTTTAATAATTAATCACCTTCAACCCAACAAAAAGGGAACTTTTTTATTAAACGTTAACAATGTATTCAAACAAAATGCACTAATTTTGTAATAAACAATCAAATTATATAGTAAACAAAAAAATTGATTATATATATAATAATTTTTCAATAATGATAAAGCCAATATTTAATTTAAATTTAAAAAACAATAAGTCGTAATGTGAAAATAGGTAATACATACAAAACGGCAGCAAAAATAGGTTTCTTTAAAAACGGTTTAAGGAGCTGACAGATTTTATCGTGTATTAGAATTAAAACATTTCTTAAAAAATAATAATATTTTGCTATGTGAACAAGTCCAAAATAATATTTTTTTTATATCTATCTAATTGTTTTTTAAATGCAAAAAAAAAATTAAAATCCAAATGAACAACCCTATTAAGAAATAAAAAATTTAAAAGAGCTTTCACTAATCAAGGTGCTTTGCAAAATTCAACATTTGATTGATTATAAATTTATAAAAGAAGAATTAAATAAGAATAAAATATTTTGCCGAGAATAATTTGGGATTTAAAGGACCGTAGAGTTTATCGTTGGGTACGTTTTGACCAGGCCTTAAAAACTTTTAACACAATTTAAAAGTTATAAATTATGATGAGAAGTTCAAAACTTCAAAAAAATTACAGTTTTAAATTTTTGTTTGCAAACGTTTAAGAATTATGATTTAAATATAAAAAACTCATTCGGAAAAAATTATGAATTTATAGAGCGATATAAGTAAAACAACGATTATTTTACGCAAATTAACAAAGAAAGCAAAAAAGCCATCAATTAATATAAAATTCCGTAAAATTCATCAATATTTTGTGCATCTCGCCACATTTGAGTAAAAATGAAAGCATTTGGATGGGTCCGGAGCGCGTATATGAAATGTCCTATTTTGGGTTCGTATATGAAATGTCGTTTTTTTGCTTAGTATATGAAATGTCGCGTATATGAAATGTCATCCTGCCAAAATTCATTTAAATAAAGATTAATTGCTATAAATGATAGAAATTTTTTTGGTATGTAAATGGGTTATCTTATGACTACCATCTAAATGTAATTAAAATTTAGGTGCGCAAATATATTTTTTAATTTTTATGGTGTTTAGAATATGACTTGCATTTTTCTGGAATTTCACATAAATTTTTTATCTTAAGCCAGTTAATTTGCTCAATTAAGTTGATTTAATTGATTCATAATAATTAAGTTTAATGAAAATTTTTGATTTTGATGGTTTTTTGAGTTAAACTTGAATAATATTTCAGTAGCTGAAAAATAAAATATCTAACAAAAATCAATAAAAATTCAAATTGTTTAAATTAAAATAATATTTTATTGCTATTGAAGAAAATTTATTTCTTATCCAGGAAAAATAATTTGTTGTTTAAAGTTAATTAGCAATGGACTTTGGTAAATATAAAAAAATTGATTTTTGTATAATAAATGGTTAATAAAATAAAAAATATTCATAAAGCTTGTTTTTATCGGCTGGCCTTTCGATCCATTTTTTCATTTTAATTGCGATTTTTTATGCAATTTAAAGTAAGTATATCACTTTTTTTGTCTAATTTATTCATTTTTTTTCTCTATGTTTATTGATTCTAAATAAATAAATATATCATAAATAAGCGAATGATGCATACTAAATATGTAAATGAGATAAAATGCAGCACTCCTTATACAATTAAAAGAGTAATAACAAATAATTTACGTCTAATATTGTGAATATATAAATCACTTATCGACGTTAAAAATTTTAATTATTAAAAACCAAAATATTTATAAATTTTTTTTTAAATAGGTTTGCTTCCTAAACATTCATATAATATTTGCTATTCCCAGATTCAAATCATTGACTTGCATTGCGTGTATTTCTTCTTCAATTGACCGGAGCGATTTTTTTAAAACCAATTTTATTAATTGCTTTTTGAAATTAATTTTAATTTTTTTATTTTTATGCTTTTGGATTAATTTTATTATTGGGAGATAAAGCAGTCACTTAGCACCGAAGTAAATGACCAGAAAGAGGATTCCAAAGCACATGTTGTTGCTGTCTGGAGTAGAATTTGATCTGTGATGGTGTTACATAGTTAGGTAGATAACTTATTTGAATTCTGATTATATGTTAATCATTTTCTTTGTTGGATTCAACCTTATTAATATTTCTAAAAATCATCATTTTATTTCGTTTGATGTTTAAATGTAATCAAATTTTTATAATCTTTTTTACTTTAGGATTTCGCAATATTGTAAATCGTTGAAAAATTTATTTTATTAAATTAACTAAATTTTATATTATAACAAATTTTTCCATTTTTACTATTTTAATTAGTTTTTAGAACGAATTTTCGCAATTAGCGCTTAACGAAAGTGTTGACAGCAAACATTTAAATATTGGTATTAACCTTTTGTCATTTATTTTATTAATGCCTTTTTATGTGCATCACATCAGTAATTTTTCTTTGATTTAGTAATTTATTTTATTAATGCCTTTTTATGTGCATCACATCAGTAATTTTTCTTTGATTTAGTAATTTATTTTATTAATGCCTTTTTATGTGCATCACATCAGTAATTTTTTTTGATTTAGTAATTTATTTTATTAATGCCTTTTTATGTGCATCACATCAGTAATTTTTTTTGATTTAGTAATTTATTTTATTAATTTTAGCTTACCGGTACATTTTATTTTTATTCTAGATTTTTATATTTTTTAAATTTGTTTTACGCAGTAATTGCGGGACTGACTTGTACAAAACAGCTCTCCAGTACAAGTATTTTAATGATTATCTTTTTACTTTGACTGAACATTTTAATCAATGTTTAATTGTTTGTTTAGTTTTTGGGAGTAATATTTTTTATCCCGTTAAATTAAGAGTTACTAACAAAACCAAAGAAATTATTTATTATCCGTTGCCTCTCTCTAGCTTTGACCGCTGATTTGAATTTGAATTTTTATTGTATTAGGTTTTCAGATTACCATGAATTATATTTTGAAACTTAATCGCTTATTCATTACTTTGAAGTATCATTAGTTATTAGCTGCATTAAACTGGGACTTCATATCAAAATGCCATGATTAAAGTTTTAAGTATAGCGTTTAATTATTGTTGTTGTCCACAAACTTGTTAGGTTTATTTTTAGGATTTTGTTGATATGTTACAAATAATCATCTTTTTATCGTCAAATTTATTTTAATTAAAATGATATAGATTCTTTATTATATTCATTTTGTTGTTTCGAAGCATGTACAAAATACGTATAACTTGAGACAAAAGAGAAACGTCAATGATGTGAATTTCGAGAGGGATTTTATTATTTTTGTTATACGCCTTATAGGCATAATCCAATTAAATTTTCGCTTAACAAATCTGGTAATTAAGATTCACTTATTTTATTATTCTCCCGCGGAATTATGCCTAGTCAATGTTTTACGAGAAGGTTTATCTTTAATTCATGTTCATTTAGTCATCGGTATTTTGCTTAATATATCTTCTTACTATTGCATTTTTGAGCAGTTTACTATTATATGTAGTTTATGGCAAAATTTTATTAACAAGGTTAATCTTTAACTTTATTTTTTTAACGTTAAGCAACCCGAAAATTGGTTAAAGCGGTAATGTCTTTATTATAACAACACATAAAAAAACGGCTGTGACCAAACAATCTCAAGAAATTCATGTTAAATCAGTTTATTTTGAATTACAGAAATTTTATCAATTAACAATAGAATAAAAAAAATGATTTTCTGGCATCGTTCCTAAGCAAAGATAATAAAAAACTTTACACATTTTCATTTTATATTAAAAAATGACTTGTTCACATTTTTAAATTCTAATTTTGATGAAGAGCACATGCATTTAGATTTTTGTTTTATTTTTATTCATTTTCTTATACGTGTTTGTTTTTTCATAATAATACATTTTTCGACGGCACCCATAGATTTGTTTATTTTTTTCATTAAAAATAGTTTTGTTACTATTTTGTACTATCTTATGTATTGTTTTTGGTAGATCCGCCATGCGGGCATGTGTCACATTACCCAGTAATAAAAATTTAATTATTTGTTTTTGTTTGATTAATTTAGTATTTTTATACAAGTCACGACAACATTGCATTTTTTTGATTTGGTGAGTCAATAAATCAATTGGTTACTTATAAGATTGTAAAAAACTATAACTTTCATCTTTTTTTGTAATTTAATGATTTTTTATTCTAATTAGCTTCTTACATACTTTTTTTAATGAATTTTAAATCCATCAAATGCATTTCCTTGTTCTTCAATTTAATAATTAGTCGCAAATTTTATTAGTTTTTGATAATTTTATTATATTTTCTGAAATTATCGAATTAATTATATAAGTAATAACAAAACATCGACAAGTTTTATTTAAAACCAATAATAAGAAATATTCTCATTCAAAATTAAATTATTTTAAAGATTATAATATTTATTTTTATTATTAACATCTTTTTATTGCTGTTGTTTAGATTTTTTTAATAAATAATGAACACTTGATTTTTACAATGTTTTTTTATTAAATTTATAAAAAATTATTTTCTGTGTGGCTTTATAATATGAAAGAAGCATAAAAGTTTGGTTTAATCATCAATTGAAAAAATTGGCTAGTACGAAAACATAAAATGTTTGAGCATGCTAAGCGTTAATTGTGTGATGGGTTTATCAGGCTGCAGCCTTCACTTTTTTGGACAAATATAGACAAAAAACCGTGCACGGCTTATTACTTTACATTCGCTCTTTAATAATAGTGTCCATACTGAAAACTTAAAGAAACGTTTAAAACAAGAAAAAAAACATATTTTCGCTCAAAATATTGCATTATTTAAATAAAGCGTCATCCGCTGTGTCATCGTCTAAATTTTACATATTTTTAAAAATGTTTCCTTTGGTTTTTATTAATATTAATATTAGAATTTTTATAGCGATGATATATATACCAGTGGTAGTAAAAATGCACAAATAATGAAAAAGTTCAAATAATAAATCCATTGTCAAAATTTAATTCATTGTTAAAATGTTCCTAATATTCTCGCTTTTTACTCTAAGATTTTAAAGTATAATGAGGAAAATTAAAATATATTATTTTTATTGTTTTCTTCAAACCCCAAATTAGCTCTACTATTTAAAATGGACGCCGTGTCTTTTCTATCGTCCTTAATTTTCGAAAGAATATTTTATTGAACAAATTAATCGCATAATCACTAAAGTATGAAGCATTAAAATTTCAACTATGCTAGAGTATTTTAAGGACTTAAAAAAACTGTATAGTTAAAAAAATAAAAAAATTAATAAATGACTTACGTCAAGAAATAATGGAGCGCAATGTTGTGCAAATTGAAGGAATAGACCTAACTATTTCAACTACTTTTGATATAATGATAATGTATCAAATTTGCACGGGAATCTACTTGCCTAATTTTAATCTCCAAAAAAAATACTTTAATAAATGCTTAAAAATAGGCTTCAAGAGCCAAGTTGATAAAAACCCAAGTAGGGCATTATAATCGTAATACGGTGAATATTTCAAAGAATATTTATTAAACTTAGTTATTTCCGCCCATCCATGTTGGTTGCCACAATTTGTTGTAGTTAAGCTTCGGCGGCTTAAAACGATGTATTTATTATTATGTCCACCCTCAGTTGAAATATCCTTTGCAAGGAATTATCAACTTAATGTTTTTGTATACATAATTTAATTAATTTAATATAACAGGGTGTTAAAACCTCAACTTTTTTATGCCGGAAATTTTATAAATTAAACTGTTAATGGAATAAATTAACAGAAATATTAAATTCTATCATTTCTTTTTTAATAATTATAGATCAAAATTGGGCGTTATTTAGGTTGATATTTTTGATTGTGGATTTTTCAATTTTACAAATAATAAATTATTTTCTTTAAATTAAAACTAACAAAATTGGCTACAATAATTTTTTTATTTTTTTATAATAACTTTTTAATGGTAAGACAATTAATTTATGAAACCGATTTGTCTTCTACCTAAACAATATTAAGTTTAGGCATTAATAATTCAAAAATATTTGGTTTATGTAAATGATTTATAAAAACATCAAATATTAAATTTTTATCTCAAATTGAAGTGAACAATTAATAAAACAAATAATACGGTGAATGCATTTATTTTATTGAAATAATTGTTATTGATCGTATAAATAGTACACGAACAAGTAAAAACGATTAAATTAATGCCGTTCAAAGTTAAACTATTTATATAATTTTTTTTTTTAAATCGGGTAGAATTTTTAATGCTTCGTAGACAAATTTAATAGTAAAGAATTAATGACCGATTCTACAAAGATAAAACTGCGTAGATGCACGATAAATAACAATTAAATAATTAATTTATCAAAAATTTGGAAAACGCAATATTTGGCAAACTAAAATAGAGCTAAACCACAAAAATAAAAAATTCTATTGATTAATTAAAATGATGAAACATAAATCTTAAAATAAATCCAAACCATAATTTTATATTTTGAATTGGTGTTTATTCTTTGTGCTGTAGACAAAATTTGCATATCGATGTATAGAATAAATGCAGAGATTCTGTTTAATGCTTTTTTGTAAATTATATTTTATATATTTATATTCACTAATTAATATTGTTTCGTTTGTGACTGGACCGCTTTGTCGGAACTATTTTATTTCGGCCAGCTCTCTTCCTTACGCCTGCTACACGCGGCAAAATGAACCCAGTAGAGAATTAATGTGCGGATGTATTAAATGAATTATATTTTAAAAAGAAAGTTTCTGGCATTTGCATTTTTGTTGAAGTTAGGATATTAATCCATTTTCTAATGTGTAAAAATACTTTATAAATTTAAAAAAAAATAACTAGCTAATTTTGAATTTATATAGTTATTGTTATATTTTTGAATAATTCAGAATTATTGTTGTATTTATAGCCTAACTAGCAGATTTTATATAAAGTCCCTACCTTTTTTATTTTGTAATATGACAACCTTTTATCCAAGTAATTTATGAATATTTTATATCGACTTTGATGAGATTAAAATTAAAAAATGACTGTTAATTTTTAAAAATTAAATTTTTGTTTTATTTGATTACTGCACGACGTAATTTTGATGGTCCGGGTGGTCGGGATCGAACGAACTTGCAGCATATTTGTGTTTGACGTTAAAAATATATTGTTCCCCTTTTTAATGCTTTCAATAGCTTAAAAAAATTTAGTATGGTAGCATCAAAACCCAAATTTTATGGTTATATTTTTTAAATAGTTTATCGATATTTTATACTTAACAAATAAATCCAAACATTCAGATAAACTTTAAAAATTTTTTTCATTTATTTTTGATAAACATTCAATAACATATTAGAATACCATTTTTTTGCTTGAAGTTTAAAATAAATAAAAACAGTTTTAATGGCTAAATAAGATGAATTTAATTATAACGGTCTTTTACCGCATTATATTGATTCGAACATCCATTTGGGCACAACTCAAATTCTTTAGAAATTTTGTTTTTTTTTAATTTCAAGTTTTTTAAAAATAAATGTTTAATGCACTTTTACACTTAAATTTATGTATTTTTAGCTTATTTTAAATTGTTATTAGCCGTGCCTACACAGGGTAACATTAATCTGTATAAATGCATACATAGTTTTATAATTGCCCTATCCATTTTTCCAGGCATTTTAATTGAATTGAAATAAATTTAATTTACTGCAAACGGTGGCATTAATGGCTTTAAATATATTTATTAGCAATTTAAGAACTGGTATGTAGATTTATTAGTTTTTCCAAACTAACAATACGTAATAATACTAATTCAGAAAAAATAATTTGCAAAAAGGGATTTATTATATATAATATGTTCATTCATAAATCAAATTATATGCTTTTTCTAGACCACTTTCTGCCAGATGCCAAAACAATTTGAGAGTAATACATAATAAAATTAACAAAAATAAAAAACATTGCAAATAATTTAAATTTTATTAATATGTATTTTAAAAGTGGAATATTGAAAACGGCTGTGAAAATTTGCATACATAATACCAATTTTAAAAAATGCATAAAAACACGTTGAAAAAAGTAAACTTAACTTTTTAACAAATTGTTTGGCCTTTCAGAAAAGAAAGTAATAATGGTCGCACCCTTTCAGTCGAGCGACACCACTTGATGATCGAGTACCTGGATAGTCTAAAAAAATACTGGTAGACAAAAATAAACAAAACATAGTTTTAACTCCTTTGAAGTCAAATAAACAAAGATTTTAAAATTTCAAATTGAATATTTTTATAAGTTAAAGGTTCATAAAGTTTTATAATATTACATTTAATCTATTGTTTTGATCATAAATCAATATAGATTTATTTATATTATGGTATGTGTTAATAAAATACTGTTAAATAATTAAGCAAATATTTACATTAAATAATTAATTTTATCTAAATTTGAAAAGTTATTTATTATGCGAACAATGCGTTGTCTCTTATTTACTTCAAATAACATGTAAAACGAATCTTTGTTGTAACTGGTGGAATTCGATTTAATTATTTTTAAAGTAATTTACTTAAATATGATGGTGTATATTTTTTGTTTTATATTTTGATTCATCTTCTTTAATAGGCCTTTACCAAATTTAGATTTACGTTATCTTGATAAAAATAACTTGAACTTTTTAATCCAGCACTCGCTAACAACAGAAGCGAACTCTACTATTTATCATCATTGGGTGGGATGGTATCCTACTTAACTTGCATATAATTTTTTATATAAATTGTTATTTTATTTATTTAACCATTTAAAATTGTATAAATTGATATAAATTATATCCATTAATATTCATTTTTTATCATAAGTTATCCTTTGCAAAATGTAGTTTTACCTTATGTTTTCTTTTATGCAATATTTCATTAAAGTTTTAATAAACATTCATATTATATTTCAATAATTCCGGTCATTATAAATGCGGCAGGTATTTCTAGTTCACCCGTCTTATTTATTAGATAATTGGTCACCAATGTATTTTTTTTGTATAAATAAACTTATCTTGTTTAAATTAATTAAATAAATTAAATATTTGGATAATGTGATTTAAATTTTATTATGTCCACAGCGACCTTCTTTGAGGCACCGTATCCAATGCTCAAATGTGAAGAGTACGAGGCCATGGACTTTTTGTATTAACGCTTTGTTTTTTATTCTCAAAAAATTCCAAATCGTTCTTGCATTTATTTAAAATTTGTCTCACTTTATTTAGTTAATTTTACATCGTTAATGTTATCATTTTACAATTAACTAGTCAATTTTACTATTTCCAATTTGATCTAATAAATTAATTTAGTTTAGTAAATTAATTGCATGGGCAGAGCGTTTAAATTTAGCTTAATTTTAATATGCCATCTGAGTTCCTTCACACAGAAAACAAAATGATTGTAAAAGTTTATTATTTTAATTAAACGTTTGTTTTTCTTTGCTTTTTTGATTTTTTTGCTCCTAATTTATCGGCGTGTGCTTTATTTAAAAACAAGAGTGCGTTCTCGCTATTCTTCCTTCGCTATTGGAAGGCTCTAATCGTCCTGCTTGTTGCTCGCGTTCTACGATTTGTTTACTGCTGATGTTGTTCAATAAATGATTGTTTATTAAAATTTAAAAAAATAACTAGCTAATTTTGAATTTATATAGTTAATGTTGTTGTATTTATAGGCCTAACTAGCAGATTTTATATAAAGTCCCTACCTTTTTTATTTTGTAATATGACAACCTTTTATCCAAGTAATTTATGAATATTTTATCTCGACTTTGATGAGATTAAAATTAAAAAATACTGTTAATTTTTAAAATTAAATTTTTGTTTTATTTGATTACTGCAGGACTTAACAAATTGAGAATACAAATTTATGAATATTAAAATTAAAATGGAAATAGCGGTTAAAGCAAACAAATATGCAAAGCAAATTTCTGCAAATATAACTAAAAAATTTAAAATCTTTTATTAAAATAAAAAATCGCAAAGGTATTTTTGCACAGCTATATATAATTTTATTAAATGTTTAATATAAAATATTATAAGGTCTTATTTATAAAAATTGTTTACATTTTGATCGCATTATCCCAAGCTAATGCAGTTACGTAACTGGATTGGTTAATTATTTAAAGCTTCGACCACTAACTTCAGATTTTATATGTAGGAAGCTCTTTTTATACAAATTTATTATTTGCTGTACGATTTTTAAATTTAAATATTGTATTATTAGTTTTCAAAATAAATTATGTGTTTATTTCAACTTTATTTTAAATACTTCTATTACATATATGTTCTACTTATCAAAAACTTTTAAACGGTACTAATTTATTTAATTTGGTTGACTGTGAAGATTTCCACCAGTTTGTTGGACTTGAGTTGTTTTGATAACTTTTTGCCATTTTAGCCAATATCTCATATCTAATGAACAAAACCCTTTGACGTGTTTTGTCTCCGCTTCGCTTCACCGCTCGTGCTGACGTTTCTTCATCTGGCTTTAATAAAATAATTTTGTGAATCTATTACAGTTTTAACAATTCTGAATTCAGGCATCTCTTAGCCATATTTAATATAAGCTTATTCAAATTTATCTTTTTATTAATTACACTATTTATATTTAGCATTGCAGACCTTTTCTTAGTTAAGTTTTGATTTAATTAATTATCTTTTGATTTATTTTTTTCTAAAATTTTAATGGGTAAACATTTTTTGATAAGGTGTCAAGTCAAGGGGTATTTCAAGTTTTGGTCGACTTTAAATATAAGATTTTTTCTTTACGAATTTAAAATTGTTATTATTCCTGACTTTTGACATATAAATAATTTGTATTTTTAGTTACTCACTTTATAAATTTAATTGAAATTATCGTAATTTCAATTTAATTTTTATAACTTTAATCTAAAATTATTTACAATTTTTCAAAAGAAAATTTGAATTATTTTTCATAACTTGTGAGTGGTGCTTGCTTAATTTTTTACAAAATTAATTTTTATTTTTGCAGCGCTATGGATTTAACATTCTTCCAATAATCTTATTACTTTTTTATTTATTTTTTAAATATTTTTCCAATATATGATTCTTTAAAACTTGACTTGTTTGTTTATAGTTTTATTTGACCATTAATTTAACTGCCTTTAAATATGTTTTATTTTTGCTAATTGATTAATATTATTTTGATTAAATTTTACTCAAAAATATCTTTGGTATAATCGTTGTATATTTATTATATATATAATTAAAGATTTTTTACATTTTCGAGAAAGAGCAATTTATTCGAGTTATATATTTTTGACCTTATGTAATTTTTTCATTTTATATTTAGTTCTAGATATTCATTAATTTTTTTATCTATTTATTTTTTTCAAAATAATATTATAGCTATTATTAATGAAATCTAAATAAACAATCATTGTGCAATAGTTATTGGGAATATATTAAAATTAAAAGCCAGTTTTGATGTAATTAATTATTTTCATAATGTTTAGCTGATCGTAAACGTGTTTTTAAATGTCTCCATTTCAATCTACAGTGCCTGATGGAAAAATTTAAAACATTTTAATTATTAAAAAAACATTAAAAGCTTTTATAACTTATTACAGTATTTCGATAGTTGAAAAATTTTCGTAAGCAAATAATATTTAAATTTTACATTATCGTTCTTCAAATAATGTAAATAGTTTGCATTTTGTCAATATCAAGACTCTTGTCATGTATTCAGAAAAAACAAGCATTGTTGAATACTATTATAAAGATCTTACTCAATTTAAAATTATTATGCCCTTCAACAGTCGTTGAAAAATTAAGATTTGTTGGAACGAGACTTTATACTAATATCACATTCCTTAAATATGGTTAAGCTTTATACTTTAAATCGTTGAAAAAGCAATTGCCATATGCCAAATTTATTTAAGCATTAACTGATTATTGTCTTAATATATTTTTTTAAATGTCAACATATTTTGATGTTTTATGAATAAACAATAGAAATAATTAAAAAATGCTATTTTTATTGCTTTTTTAAACTCGTAAATTTTAGATTAGGTCATTTGTGTCATTGACTCTGAATATTTTAAAATTATTAGTTTTTGTAATGTTTTTTTAATTATTTAATTATTATACTTTTTATTATTTACAAGCACAACTTTTTATTTGGCTTCATAAATAGTAACTATATATTAACTTCTATAAAGGCGCAATTTAAATTTATTAAACTTATTCCTATAAACGTCTATTTTTTTAATACGCGTGGCCTAGCTCATGGCAAGCTACTCGGGCGGTGTTGTAGACGCCTCATCTGGCCCGCTCCATCTGGGCCTCGAATTATGCGTGCTTTTTTTGAAATTTAACCTCCGCGTAGTTTCTTAGAATTATACGATGTTTTTTTGATTATTTTGATTACGTACTAAATGACAAACATCACCCTTTGTAAATTTACAATACATAAATCGTAAATTGTATTTTTAATGGTTGAATTGTGGGTGTAGAACGATAAAAGACAATCAGTTTAATAATATTATTGGGCAATAATGTATTCGTGGAATGTTGATTCCTCTCCGTTGCATTTCTTACATATTGTGTTTGCTTCCTGAATATGTTGTGTTCGTTATTTTTTTATTCACAAAAAGTATGTTTAAAGATTTTTATACTTTATCAAGTAATATGATCTATTTTGTTTGTTGGCGACACGTATATTCAACTTCTTCTATTATTTAAAATGATTTCTGACAGTTTGCCCATTTTTACATATACTTATTAGAGCAAATTTGATTTTTAATAATTTTCTTCTTCTAATTTATTTTTATTTTTAAAAGTTTCTTTTATAAATAGTTTTTAGTAAGGAAATTGCAATTTTTTTATAATAATGATTTCAATTTATTTTAAATAATATTACTTTATTATTTATATGAAGTATACTTCCTTAATAGGATTTTTCAATATTAATTCTATAATTTCCATGATTTTTTTAATCATAATTGTTCTTCATGTTGAAAAGGAAAAGTTTTCACTTTTTTGGTGTTAACTATATGCATTTGTACTTCTCTTGTATTAGTTATTAATTTTTGTTGAACAAGCTCATAAGCGTTTAAAAATTACGCTTCATGAATCCAATCATGTTTCCCTTTTTTGTTGTAAGTTTGTTCTTTTTGAATGAGTTGAGGCCAAAAATAACTTCTGGGAAAGCTACCTCGTACACGTTGCGCATGCCCTCATTCCAGTTGTTGACATGTTGTATGTGCTCTGGGCTGTCGCGCCACCGTCCGGCGGGTGATTTTGCAAAACCATTCCTTTTAAACTTTTTTTTGTTGTGGAAATATGAGTGAAAATAATAATATTTCATTGTCGATCTTTTTTGTTGGGTTGGAGGAAATAAACCTTTTATATTTTAATGCTTTCCGTTTTGATTAAATTGACGAACGCATGTTGCTTTTTTTAACTCTTTCTCACATCATTTCATAGTGGTTCCAATCGTTTCCTGGGCAAAGGAATAAAAAATAAATTTATTATGAATTCCCCATACATGCGTTGAATGGGTGATATAGGGTCGGGTCTAGTACAAAAATGGGACAAAATTATTTTAAAATTTCCGGGGGTCTCCTGAGTCGGGACCGGTACAGTTTCATCTCCTAGTTTAAATATGATGTTCATCGGAATGGGTATTTTAATTGTTATCATATTATATTTTATAATCATTTTAGGGGTTTTAAATTAGCTAAAAAAGTTTTTAAAAGCAATCAGTATTTTGTCTGCAATGGTGTCTCGGTCCGGAATTTTTACATTATTATATGTTTTTTAATTTAATTTTTTTTAGGAATAACTCTTTTAATCACCTTAAAATCTCATTTTGTATATTAAAATAAAAATAATTTATTTTTTAAACTAATTGGCAATCTTTATATAATTTGTTTTATTTTCAAATGTTGTAGATGATTTTTATTAACCGCGCTTCCATGATCATTTTGATTGCTGCTGGCTTCCTGCATTTCTTGGGCTGCTATAGATGTATATTTCAGTGATAATTATTCAAAATTTGCTGCAAAAATTTATATACTTTTTTTGGGAAATCACTCACGCGTACGCCCGCGAGCAATTATGTCGAGGCCTAAAAAACAAAAACAAAGTTTGAAGTTTTTTGAGTGCATTTATATTATTTTTTAATGAATGTGCCTTTACTTTTCTTTTAAGATAAAACAATTTTAACATTTAATTTGATTTAAATCAAAAATGAGATTTCATATTTAATAATTAGTAAAATTTATTTCTGATGAATATTTATTATCTAGATATAAGAACGCTACTTAATTCTGCTATAATGAACAAGAGAGTTGATGTGTTAAGGCATTAATTTATTTTAAAACAATATACTCAATTATCAAATATTGAATTGTTAAAGTTTAATTGATCTTAATTAATAGATGAATAAGTTAAGAAAATCTAATTATACAATAAGATTGATGAAATGTTTAAAAATAATTAATTTTCTTTTTTTTAATTATTCATTTTTATTTTTAATCCATTGGTGAAATATTTTATTGCGATAGGAGGACCATCTCAAACATTTATTATTTGTTATTAAAATGCCGAAATTTATTGCTTTAACGCTGCTGTAGGTTTAAGTTATTTAAAATGTTAAATCTGTATATTATTATGCATATTATTGTTTTAATTCGATAAATGTTTTGTTTATTTCCGCTTTCAATGAACACATCCGACGTTGTCAATTTTCATCGCATTAATCGTGGAAGATAATTGTTGATAAAAAAATTTTTAAAACACTTGAAAGTGTATCCATTTTTTATAATTAAGCTTTCTTTTCTTGCGATTTTATACGTAACCGAATGTTAACGGACTTTTGTATTTTTTTGAAATCCATTGCTATCTGTTACTTAGATTGTTTAATCTTTTGAATAAATAATGTTAGTAAGTAAGCTGAAGTTTCAAATAATAACTAGTACTCTCAAAATTTAGATTTAAATTAAGATTTTTATTTTTATTTAAGCATTAATATTAAAGTGATTATATGTTTTAGTTTTACAATTACAAAAAATTAACTTTTGATAAGCTCTTATAACAATAATAAATGTAATAAAATAATCTTTAAATTATTTTTACAAATTTATGTAAAATCATTCATTTTTAAAAATATGTTCTTTAGAGTATTGTTGGGCTAAATGAGCCAAAGGACCAGGGTGTGCCCACTTTCGTGGCTCGCGTAATTTTGAATATTTGCTTGTGAATGTTAAGAATAAACTTACAAATTGATAAAATATTTTGCAAGGGTAATTTTATTTGCCGAATTATTTAGTTTGTTTTAGTTAAATAAATTTATGCTTTTAAATTGTTTTACAAATTGTACATATTGCATTTTGAACTATTCTCTGGATACAAAATTATCTATTTTTAATTTAATATTCAGTTCAGGCTAATATTACCAAACCCTTAAATTTTCTTTATAAAATCAATTTGGTATTATAAAATTCAAACTTGATAATTTATAATTTAATAACTGACAATAATAACTTTTTAATTAAAATAATTATTTAACATTGCATATTTCTGGGCTGGGTTTTCCAATGGCAGAAACATTCATATATTTCTCAAATTGTGTACGCCTTACAATTAACAAGAATCGATCAGAATATTATTTTATTTCTTCATCATGTCGAACAACAGCACACTTTCCGTTTACGCTATTACATTTTTTAGACCTGAGCAAAGTCGATTTAGTTAGTTACTGTTCGGTTTTTCACATAGAGGGGCATTTCTTTTTTTTTTTCATGCAGGCATACTCTGATTGTGTTCCTTCAAATCGAGACGGCGCGGTGTCTAATCATGATCACGCAGACATTTTGAAAACTCTTTTTCCATCTAACACAAGATTAAGGAAGCTGTTTTCGCTCGAGTTTATCAGTCACTTCCAAAATTCGCGAATTAGAATTTAAACGTATGCCAAATTTATATAGTATAATTTACTTCACAATTAATTGATTTAAAATTTATTTATTTTTTATTTTAAATTTAATCTTTTAAACTAGTTAAGATTTTATAACAAATTAAAAACAACATTAACTATTAAAAATATATATTGATGAATACAGAAGAAAATTCGTAACTTTTTATTATCTTTTTAGTATTTTGTTTCTTCTTTTATACTGAAATTTAATTAAATAATATAGCTATTCTTTGACGAAATTCTTAATATAAATTCTGTTTAGTAACATTATTTTTTGATCAATTTGATTTATTTAACTGATACGGCCGCCACACCGTGATTTCAATGCAACTTATAAATAAATAATCAAATAATAGGAGTAGTTAGTATTAATTGAAAAAACATATTTTTAAACTCTTAGAATTCATAATTTTAATTATTTTACTCGTGAATTCTTTGAAGACCGCGCTCCCACATGTAAAAGGATTTGGATTTGTATAAAATGTCTTTTTAGTAAAATAAAATTCCAAAATTCATTCTCATGTAAAAGGATTTGGAAATCTTCAGGCTAAAGTCTCAATTCAAAATAAATAATAAAGAATTCTAGCAGATTTATGATGCCAAGGAATCACACCCAATTGGTACTCGCTACTTTTTTCCAATCTTATTCAGAAATTTCAATTTTAACTTTCAATAAAAAATAAAAAAAACTTTTAGAATTTGCAACATTTTTCCAAAAATCACTCTTCTTTGGCCCTCAATTCGTAACTTTTTCTTTTTGCAATAGTTAAAATAAATTAAAAGGTACCCTTTATTAATTAAAACTGTGCTAATAAATATAATTAAAGTTTGTTATAAGTTAAACACATAATATTTTTTTAATGTCGGAATTCCTAAAATTAAATTTAAAAATATAGTAAAAATAAAAGAAAAATCAAAACTCAATTGATAGTATATGTTAGAACATTTATAAAAAATATCAATAACCATATTGGACTCATGAGATCCAAAGACCAACGAGACAATTTAAATACGCATTATCGAATTATTGTTTGTATCGTATACCTAAGAAATATAATTAGGTATATCAATGTGTGCGGCAAAAAACAAAATATTGTTTGAAGATTTGTAATAGAAAATATTGAAAGAAAACAATTTTAATGGAGGATTTTAATTAACACTTAATAATTAATTATTTTAAAGCAGTAAATAACTTTGTTGGCTTTGTTAAGTAATTTAATTCTAAATTATTGAACTATAAGGAGATAAAAGATTGATTAAAATATATTTTGACCAATTATTAATATTTTTAAAATTTAATTACATATGCTAAAACTATATAATTAAATTAATAATTGTATTAACCTGGAACACAAGATTCCCGTTCGTATTCTCCAAAATACTGAGTTTAAAAATATGTTTTTTCAATTAATACTAACTACTCCTATTATTTGATTATTTATTTATAAGTTGCATTGAAATCACGGTGTGGCGGCCGTATCAGTTAAATAAATCAAATTGATCAAAAAATAATGTTACTAAACAGAATTTATATTAAGAATTTCGTCAAAGAATAGCTATATTATTTAATTAAATTTCAGTATAAAAGAAGAAACAAAATACTAAAAAGATAATAAAAAGTTACGAATTTTCTTCTGTATTCATCAATATATATTTTTAATAGTTAATGTTGTTTTTAATTTGTTATAAAATCTTAACTAGTTTAAAAGATTAAATTTAAAATAAAAAATAAATAAATTTTAAATCAATTAATTGTGAAGTAAATTATACTATATAAATTTGGCATACGTTTAAATTCTAATTCGCGAATTTTGGAAGTGACTGATAAACTCGAGCGAAAACAGCTTCCTTAATCTTGTGTTAGATGGAAAAAGAGTTTTCAAAATGTCTGCGTGATCATGATTAGACACCGCGCCGTCTCGATTTGAAGGAACACAATCAGAGTATGCCTGCATGAAAAAAAAAAAAGAAATGCCCCTCTATGTGAAAAACCGAACAGTAACTAACTAAATCGACTTTGCTCAGGTCTAAAAAATGTAATAGCGTAAACGGAAAGTGTGCTGTTGTTCGACATGATGAAGAAATAAAATAATATTCTGATCGATTCTTGTTAATTGTAAGGCGTACACAATTTGAGAAATATATGAATGTTTCTGCCATTGGAAAACCCAGCCCAGAAATATGCAATGTTAAATAATTATTTTAATTAAAAAGTTATTATTGTCAGTTATTAAATTATAAATTATCAAGTTTGAATTTTATAATACCAAATTGATTTTATAAAGAAAATTTAAGGGTTTGGTAATATTAGCCTGAACTGAATATTAAATTAAAAATAGATAATTTTGTATCCAGAGAATAGTTCAAAATGCAATATGTACAATTTGTAAAACAATTTAAAAGCATAAATTTATTTAACTAAAACAAACTAAATAATTCGGCAAATAAAATTACCCTTGCAAAATATTTTATCAATTTGTAAGTTTATTCTTAACATTCACAAGCAAATATTCAAAATTACGCGAGCCACGAAAGTGGGCACACCCTGGTCCTTTGGCTCATTTAGCCCAACAATACTCTAAAGAACATATTTTTAAAAATGAATGATTTTACATAAATTTGTAAAAATAATTTAAAGATTATTTATTACATTTATTATTGTTATAAGAGCTTATCAAAAGTTAATTTTTTGTAATTGTAAAACTAAAACATATAATCACTTTAATATTAATGCTTAAATAAAAATAAAAATCTTAATTTAAATCTAAATTTTGAGAGTACTAGTTATTATTTGAAACTTCAGCTTACTTACTAACATTATTTATTCAAAAGATTAAACAATCTAAGTAACAGATAGCAATGGATTTCAAAAAAATACAAAAGTCCGTTAACATTCGGTTACGTATAAAATCGCAAGAAAAGAAAGCTTAATTATAAAAAATGGATACACTTTCAAGTGTTTTAAAAATTTTTTTATCAACAATTATCTTCCACGATTAATGCGATGAAAATTGACAACGTCGGATGTGTTCATTGAAAGCGGAAATAAACAAAACATTTATCGAATTAAAACAATAATATGCATAATAATATACAGATTTAACATTTTAAATAACTTAAACCTACAGCAGCGTTAAAGCAATAAATTTCGGCATTTTAATAACAAATAATAAATGTTTGAGATGGTCCTCCTATCGCAATAAAATATTTCACCAATGGATTAAAAATAAAAATGAATAATTAAAAAAAAGAAAATTAATTATTTTTAAACATTTCATCAATCTTATTGTATAATTAGATTTTCTTAACTTATTCATCTATTAATTAAGATCAATTAAACTTTAACAATTCAATATTTGATAATTGAGTATATTGTTTTAAAATAAATTAATGCCTTAACACATCAACTCTCTTGTTCATTATAGCAGAATTAAGTAGCGTTCTTATATCTAGATAATAAATATTCATCAGAAATAAATTTTACTAATTATTAAATATGAAATCTCATTTTTGATTTAAATCAAATTAAATGTTAAAATTGTTTTATCTTAAAAGAAAAGTAAAGGCACATTCATTAAAAAATAATATAAATGCACTCAAAAAACTTCAAACTTTGTTTTTGTTTTTTAGGCCTCGACATAATTGCTCGCGGGCGTACGCGTGAGTGATTTCCCAAAAAAAGTATATAAATTTTTGCAGCAAATTTTGAATAATTATCACTGAAATATACATCTATAGCAGCCCAAGAAATGCAGGAAGCCAGCAGCAATCAAAATGATCATGGAAGCGCGGTTAATAAAAATCATCTACAACATTTGAAAATAAAACAAATTATATAAAGATTGCCAATTAGTTTAAAAAATAAATTATTTTTATTTTAATATACAAAATGAGATTTTAAGGTGATTAAAAGAGTTATTCCTAAAAAAAATTAAATTAAAAAACATATAATAATGTAAAAATTCCGGACCGAGACACCATTGCAGACAAAATACTGATTGCTTTTAAAAACTTTTTTAGCTAATTTAAAACCCCTAAAATGATTATAAAATATAATATGATAACAATTAAAATACCCATTCCGATGAACATCATATTTAAACTAGGAGATGAAACTGTACCGGTCCCGACTCAGGAGACCCCCGGAAATTTTAAAATAATTTTGTCCCATTTTTGTACTAGACCCGACCCTATATCACCCATTCAACGCATGTATGGGGAATTCATAATAAATTTATTTTTTATTCCTTTGCCCAGGAAACGATTGGAACCACTATGAAATGATGTGAGAAAGAGTTAAAAAAAGCAACATGCGTTCGTCAATTTAATCAAAACGGAAAGCATTAAAATATAAAAGGTTTATTTCCTCCAACCCAACAAAAAAGATCGACAATGAAATATTATTATTTTCACTCATATTTCCACAACAAAAAAAAGTTTAAAAGGAATGGTTTTGCAAAATCACCCGCCGGACGGTGGCGCGACAGCCCAGAGCACATACAACATGTCAACAACTGGAATGAGGGCATGCGCAACGTGTACGAGGTAGCTTTCCCAGAAGTTATTTTTGGCCTCAACTCATTCAAAAAGAACAAACTTACAACAAAAAAGGGAAACATGATTGGATTCATGAAGCGTAATTTTTAAACGCTTATGAGCTTGTTCAACAAAAATTAATAACTAATACAAGAGAAGTACAAATGCATATAGTTAACACCAAAAAAGTGAAAACTTTTCCTTTTCAACATGAAGAACAATTATGATTAAAAAAATCATGGAAATTATAGAATTAATATTGAAAAATCCTATTAAGGAAGTATACTTCATATAAATAATAAAGTAATATTATTTAAAATAAATTGAAATCATTATTATAAAAAAATTGCAATTTCCTTACTAAAAACTATTTATAAAAGAAACTTTTAAAAATAAAAATAAATTAGAAGAAGAAAATTATTAAAAATCAAATTTGCTCTAATAAGTATATGTAAAAATGGGCAAACTGTCAGAAATCATTTTAAATAATAGAAGAAGTTGAATATACGTGTCGCCAACAAACAAAATAGATCATATTACTTGATAAAGTATAAAAATCTTTAAACATACTTTTTGTGAATAAAAAAATAACGAACACAACATATTCAGGAAGCAAACACAATATGTAAGAAATGCAACGGAGAGGAATCAACATTCCACGAATACATTATTGCCCAATAATATTATTAAACTGATTGTCTTTTATCGTTCTACACCCACAATTCAACCATTAAAAATACAATTTACGATTTATGTATTGTAAATTTACAAAGGGTGATGTTTGTCATTTAGTACGTAATCAAAATAATCAAAAAAACATCGTATAATTCTAAGAAACTACGCGGAGGTTAAATTTCAAAAAAAGCACGCATAATTCGAGGCCCAGATGGAGCGGGCCAGATGAGGCGTCTACAACACCGCCCGAGTAGCTTGCCATGAGCTAGGCCACGCGTATTAAAAAAATAGACGTTTATAGGAATAAGTTTAATAAATTTAAATTGCGCCTTTATAGAAGTTAATATATAGTTACTATTTATGAAGCCAAATAAAAAGTTGTGCTTGTAAATAATAAAAAGTATAATAATTAAATAATTAAAAAAACATTACAAAAACTAATAATTTTAAAATATTCAGAGTCAACGACACAAATGACCTAATCTAAAAATTACGAGTTTAAAAAAGCAAGAAAAAATAGCCTTTTTTAATTATTTCTATTGTTTATTCATAAATTAACATCAAAAATATGTTGACATTTAAAAAAATATATTAAGACAATAATATTAATGCTTAAACAAAGTTGGCATATGGCAATTGTTTTTAAACGATTTAAAGTATAAAGCTTAACCATATTTAAGGAATGTGATATTAGTATAAAGTCTTGTCCCAACAAATCTTAATTTTTCAACGACTGTTGAAGGGCATAATCATTTTTAATTGATTACGACCTTTATAATAGTATTCAACAATGCTTGATTTTTTGAACACATGACAAGAGTCTTGATATTGACAAAATGCAAGATATTTACATTATTTGAAGAACGATTAATGTAAAATTTAAATATTATTTGCGTTTGAAAATTTTTCAACTATCGGAAATACTGTAATAAGTTATAAAAGCTTTTAATGTTTTTTTAATAATTAAAATGTTTTAAATTTTTCCATCAGGCACTGTAGATTGAAATGGAGACATTTAAAAACACGTTTACGATCAGCTAAACATTATGAAAATAATTAATTACATCAAAACTGGCTTTTAATTTTAATATATTCCCAATAACTATTGCACAATGATTGTTTATTTAGATTTCATTAATAATAGCTATAATATTATTTTGAAAAAAATAAATAGATAAAAAAATTAATGAATATCTAGAACTAAATATAAAATGAAAAAATTACATAAGGTCAAAAATATATAACTCGAATAAATTGCTCTTTCTCGAAAATGTAAAAAATCTTTAATTATATATATAATAAATATACAACGATTATACCAAAGATATTTTTGAGTAAAATTTAATCAAAATAATATTAATCAATTAGCAAAAATAAAACATATTTAAAGGCAGTTAAATTAATGGTCAAATAAAACTATAAACAAACAAGTCAAGTTTTAAAGAATCATATATTGGAAAAATATTTAAAAAATAAATAAAAAAGTAATAAGATTATTGGAAGAATGTTAAATCCATAGCGCTGCAAAAATAAAAATTAATTTTGTAAAAAATTAAGCAAGCACCACTCACAAGTTATGAAAAATAATTCAAATTTTCTTTTGAAAAATTGTAAATAATTTTAGATTAAAGTTATAAAAATTAAATTGAAATTACGATAATTTCAATTAAATTTATAAAGTGAGTAACTAAAAATACAAATTATTTATATGTCAAAAGTCAGGAATAATAACAATTTTAAATTCGTAAAGAAAAAATCTTATATTTAAAGTCGACCAAAACTTGAAATACCCCTTGACTTGACACCTTATCAAAAAATGTTTACCCATTAAAATTTTAGAAAAAAATAAATCAAAAGATAATTAATTAAATCAAAACTTAACTAAGAAAAGGTCTGCAATGCTAAATATAAATAGTGTAATTAATAAAAAGATAAATTTGAATAAGCTTATATTAAATATGGCTAAGAGATGCCTGAATTCAGAATTGTTAAAACTGTAATAGATTCACAAAATTATTTTATTAAAGCCAGATGAAGAAACGTCAGCACGAGCGGTGAAGCGAAGCGGAGACAAAACACGTCAAAGGGTTTTGTTCATTAGATATGAGATATTGGCTAAAATGGCAAAAAGTTATCAAAACAACTCAAGTCCAACAAACTGGTGGAAATCTTCACAGTCAACCAAATTAAATAAATTAGTACCGTTTAAAAGTTTTTGATTTCAGTTGAAGTAAAATAATCAATCAAAACTCCAAAAAAAAAAATTTGGTTCATTTTAAAGTTTAATTATGACTAATCGATTCTTGTTTTTCTTACAAAGCTATTCATTTTAAATTTAATATTCAATTTCTTTTTAGATATCATAAGAATTATTTTGTCTTAATAATATTGTATTTTAAGGTGACAGTGGGATTTTTGACTTTTTGTGGATTTTTATTAATATGGTTACTTTTTAAATTTATTCTTTAATAAAAATTTTAATTTTTGAAATGATTTTTAAAATATTTAAAATTTGCTTTATTTTATCAATTTTTTATAATCAGTTGTATAAAAGTGCAAATTTGCAAGGTTTGACGGCGTCTAAGTCAACAGAGCCTCTTTGCTCCAGTGTAAAACACGTCTTCTGTTACTTCATTGCAGCTTTTTTATCGCAGCTTTTTCATTGTGCATTTTACCAACAAATAACACAAGAATAAATCAAATTAGGCGCATTGAATTAATGCGTTCACGCAAAAATAGATTAAGTTTATTTATTATTTATAAGAGTTATTTTCGTTTATTAAATTGAATCAAATTTGAACTATAGAATATTTATATATTGAATTTATCTTTTCGTTATTCTATTATGAACTTTGGTAAAATGGATTTATTTTGTTAATAAACTTGTTCACTGTATCCTTTTCGAATGCGGTTCTTTGTGCGGCAAGAAAACTGAAGTATTCTCAGTTCTTATTTATTTTTTAGAGTAATTTGGACATCAACGCACCCTATCGAACAATTGTTTTAGCTACTTTTTTGAACATTTTAATTTTAAAGAAATAGTGTGCTAAAAAGCAAAGAGACAGATGGTTAGAGTAATTTGGGCATCAACCACCCCATCTAAAAATTGTTTTAGCTACTTTTTTGAACATTTTATTTTTGAAGAAATAGTGTGCTAAAAGGAAAGAGACAGATGGTTAGAGTAATTTGGACATCAAAAAATTGTTTTAGCAATTTTTGAACATTTTATTTTTTGAAGAAATAGTGTGCTAAAAAGAAGAGACAGGTGGTTAGAGTAATTTGGACATCAACGCACACTATCGAACAATTGTTTTAGCTACTTTTTTGACCATTTTATTTTTTGAAGAAATAGTGTGCTAAAAAGAAAGAGACAGATGGTTAGAGTAATTTTTTGGGATCTTGATGAATGTTCTTGTTTTAATAAACTAAAAAGTTTAAACAATGATATATCAATGAATTTTAATTCAAATTATGAACGATAATTAATTTTACATTACGAAACGCAAAACACAAGCAAAATTTTATTTTTAAATTTTAACAATATAATTCTTATTAACAGAGAAATAATAAATTTTGAATTTTGGTATGTACCAACATCAACTTTAAATCTTTTTTTTTGAAAAAATCAAAGAACGATTTGCATAATTATGCCCCGAACGGAGTGCACCTGTTGCACATTTCCGTTCCATCCACCGGAGGTTGATTATTAGCCTCGGGGACGGGCGGACACATTTGCCGATTTCCCCCGCTAATTGCATTCTTTACAACTCCCATTTTTAAAGCAATTATAGAATTTTTTTTGTTTGTTTGATTTTAATGAAAATTGAATTCGACCTGTTTGAAATTTGTTAAAGTTTTATTTGGAAAACTTTTTTTAAATTATCGAATAATTTTTTACAAAATTAAATTTAAAATTAGTGTTATTCTTATTAATTTATGTGCTTTATTTACAGTTTTATTTTAATATTAAGTTGTTTTTACACGTTTTATTTAACAATTTAAGGGTTCTTTTCAAATGTTTTAGAATTTACTAAAAAATGGATTTTTTAATTTCTACTTTTTTTCAAAGCGAATTTGATTGTTTTTTTTATGTCATATTGTTTTGCATGCTTTCGATTTAAATTCAGCCTTCAATATTTGCCAAACATTATATTATATTCATTTATTTTTTGTATTTATTGAAGGACATCTTGCATATGATATTCCATTAAGCCATTTTGAGCTTTTTTTAAATATTTCCCAATGCTTTATAAAAACTCATGATCATGGAATTTAATAAATCATAAATATGATTTTAGATTATTTCCGACTTTATATACAAGTAATAAATTAAATAATCCGGTGTTTTGTAGGACTAATAGTTAAATTCAACTTCCCTCGGTCTCTAGAAAAAATTACCTAACTTTCAATCGCGAGCCTAAAAGAGTCTATGGACATCCTAAACGGGAAAAAAATGCCAAAAACTTTGATTTTCCTGCTTGGTACTTTTCCCCATTTCAGCACTTTTGGCTTTTTTGAAATTACGCATAATATAGCGCAAGTCAAAAAACCAGACAACTTTTTACCCTTTCTTCAATAAAGTCTTAAATATTGGTTAGACGACAAAAATAAATAACTAAATGAGAAATATGCAACAATTTGCGACCTAAACATCGCAAATTCTATATACGAAGATAGCGCAATATGTTAAAGTAATTAAAAATTTGGCGCAATTCAAGGAACGACTTATCACCCGCGTAAACTAATTCAAATAAAAACAAAATATATTGAAAACGCTACTGAGTACAAATATTTGAACGATTTGAAATTAAATCCTATGCAAAAAACATAAAATCTTTATATTTCGCAAAATTTTGATTAAAAAATAAATAAAAATAATCAATAATCAAATTAGACAATTAAACGAAACCAATCTAACATTATATTAGACTATCTATTCGAGGTTCAAAACACGAATACTTCCGAATTTATTAACATCAGCAGCAAACAAATCCAATAAATACGCAAAGTCCTAAGATAATACGCAAAGCCCCCAAACTATAGCGATGGAATAGGCATATATAAAAAAATTTTATAAAAAAACCCACACACAGCCTTTAATCCAGTGTCGGGCATGGCTTTTTGAAATAGGGTCAGGATTGCGTTACCCGGCACACCATCTACCAAATCCTTGGCCTCTTTTAAACCCAACCCACTAATTTCCTTTACCAGTTTTACAACAGCTAACTTAGAGACGCTAATCAAGGCATTTATCGAACAACCAATGGGATCAAAAAATTATTTTTGTATTTTAAAACGCCTGAGTATCGTTATATACCTAAGTGTTACATTTATAATTAATTCTTTTTTATAATTGTTGCGATAATTACCAAAAATGATAAAAATAAATTTAAAAATGCTAAATGATCGCCATCCCTTGTTTTGAAAATTTGTTTAATAGGACAAAACAAAATTGAACTAATTCTTATGATATCTAAAAAGAAATTGAATATTAAATTTAAAATGAATAGCTTTGTAAGAAAAACAAGAATCGATTAGTCATAATTAAACTTTAAAATGAACCAAATTTTTTTTTTGGAGTTTTGATTGATTATTTTACTTCAACTGAAATCTTACGGCCAATTCTCGTCATTTCTAGGCTCACAAACCGTTATATAGAAATATACTTTTGTCCAAAATTTTTTTTAAATTGTCAGATAATTCTGGCGCATTATATATTTTTATATTTGACCAGAACACGATTTTTTGGAGTTTTGATTGATTATTTTACTTCACCAGAAATCTTACGGCCAATTCTCGTCATTTCTAGGCTCACAAACCGTTATATAGAAATATACTTTTGTCCAAAATTTTTTTTAAATTGTCAGATAATTCTGGCGCATTATATATTTTTATATTTGGCCAGAACACGATTTTTGGAGTTTTGATTGATTATTTTACTTCACCAGAAATCTTAGGCCAATTCTCGTCATTTCTAGGCTCACAAACCGTAATATAGAAATATACTTTTGTCCAAAATTTTTTTTAATTTGGTGTGAGGACAGTGGATTGGGGAAGGATTGTGTAGTGGAATGTTTTGGAATGATTTGAAAAATCCAGTTTTTATCTCTTCAAAATTGATAAATGAAGAAGGATAGGATTTTCTAATCTTACTTAACTTTTATGTATGCAGTTATGCTCATTTTGATTTAAAAGTGCAAATTTTATGTATGCTCGCAAATATTTAAAGGTATTTTATAGTTTTGAATGAAAACAATTAATTTAAACTTTCAATTAATATTAAGCACCAAATAAATACAAAGAACACCATTTGCGACCTTCGTTAACTTACGGATTAATAATATTAAAATGATATTTTAATTTTAAAAAATTGATTGCAAAAATTATCATTTTTAATTTTTAAACGACGATCTATAATTAAAATTTGCATAAAAAGGCAATCATAAAAAATAAAAATATTAACCAAACTAATTTAAAAAATTGTTTTAAGAATAAGGTAACAAATTTGTAATAAGAACAAAAGAAAAATATAACCAAAAGTAATTTAAGTAAATTTTTGGAGACCGAAAAACCCAGTAAAAATTTTAAAAATATTATTTATTGAGGCTATTTTACTTGTAGTTGATTTAAATTAAAATAATATTTGAATATTTGGAACTTTTATGTTTTGAATTGTCAGAATTTGCATTTATAAGGCGCTTTTATTTATAAAAAAAAGATGCAGGGCGGAAAAAAATTCACACATTTTATTTCATTTTTTAAAAAATAAAAAATTTAAAATAAGAGGCATTAAACAAAAGGTCGGCAAATGTTAAAAAGCTAGAAAAAGGCTAAATATTAAATGTTGGTGAATAAAAATTTCTGAATGAATTAATTGGTGAGGCGGTAATTTAAAAAATTGAAAGATGGTAAATTAGAAATCAAAACTACATTTAAATTAATTTTAAAAAACACGGGTATTACAAAAACGTAAGAATTTATTTAAAAACTTTAGAAATCGGATAGTAATTAAATGATTCAAGTTCGATGTTCCAAAATCCATTAACTGTGACATGCCGCGACATTCCTCTGCTTTCAAAAATTTCTCTTGTCCAAACTACCGACTATTGAAAGTGAAGGGAAATGTTTTGCCAAAATTTTATAAAAAATATATAAATTTTATAGTTTTTTAACATAAATAAAAGAATGTAAACGTAAATGTAGTTAAGCTCATGATGAATATTAAAATTTTCTTACCCGACATAAAATTTAATCTTTAATTTTTAATTTCTTAACTTAAAAAGTCCAACGAAGTAATAAAAATTAAATCTGCAACGACTTTAAATTAATTAAAGAAGCACTCGATAAAAGTGGATTGACAGAAAATTCACTTTCCACACTTAGAAATTTTTTTACAGATTCTTACACATCTGTCACCGAAACATGTTTGAATCCATGTAATTAATGAAAGGTTATATGTTCACATAAAGAAACGAAATTGAAATCAAAAAAAAATTATAAAAAAATTAAACATACTAAAAATAAACATAGTGGAAAATGTCTTTCTACAAATTAAAACAAATTCGGGAAAGATAAAAAGGAATAAACAAACTATGTATTAAAAGCTAGCGGAACTGGGCGACTCCAAAATAGAGAGATATTACGTCAAAAATATTTGATTCAACTAACTTAAACCCAAATATATATGCCAATTCTCGAATCACGAAAAATCTCGGGAGAGCCACATAACGATTAACCAGAATTTGATCGAGAATATTGAAAAAATCGCGAAAAAAATCTTAAATAATCTCGAGAGAATCTTGATCGTACTTCTAATGGAAAATCACGTGGATTAGCAAATGAATAAATTTTTGCCATTATTATAAATATAGAAAAATTCAATCAAAAATTATATTTAAATAATTTATGATAGTAAATATTAAAAAACGGGTATTTTTACAACATCCTTAAACAAAATCGGCTTGAATGACTTTAAAACGTTTGTGCGTGCAATAAAAATTAATATTGGAAAAATACAAAAATAAGCAATGTAAAGTGATCATAAAAATTGTTAATATTTAAATAAAAGTATTCGGAAAGATTTCTTTTTTTTTAAATTCAATCACAAACGAAAAAATGATACTTTGGTAACAAGAAAAAATAATTTAAATAGAAAAGAACCCAGCCGTATTATGTAAAAAAAATCAACTTAAAAAATAAAAATGAAAGGTATTTTATAAATAAACAGCAAAATAATATAACCCTATATAATAAAATGATACAAAATTCTTTAAATATTTTTTTTTAATTTTTAAGCAAAATAAATATTTAAAAAAGCTTTAAACTATATCGATCACAAGTTTCGGATTTTGTGCGTTCGAACCAATATATCTAATATGGGAAATTAAAATTCAGTTAAATAAAAGTTGTCACGCATCGAATTTATCATTTCATACAAAACCAAGCATTACTTCTATAAAACAACCTCAAATCTTTTAGCTAAATAAATTATTAGTATTTTTTAATTTATTATATTAAGAGCTTTAATATTTGATGATTTTATATACTTGAAAAAAATACCCAAAAAATAAAAAGTCTGAAAATGCCGTCTCTGCGTTCATGATGTCTCGAAAAGATGCGAATTACAATTACTTTTTTTGTTTTAATTTAATTTAGTAAATGAAAAGCTTTTTCAACACTCTTTGCCCTCTTTATTTTTGGTTAAATAAATTTTATTCTTTAAATTTTATAGTTTATAATTAAGTGAAAATAAAATTAATATACATTATAAAAGATAAAACTTTTGGAGAAAAATCGTGCGCACCTTGGCAATGTTTGCGATTAACCCATACATATGTAAAGAAGGACTTCCTTTGACTGCTTACTCAACCTGGAAAAGTAAACAATTTAAAACATTAAATCCAGCTTTGTGCTTAACAATTTTGATTATTCATTCCAACTTTTTTCATTCAAAAAATCACATTTTTCATAAATAAATAAGTTGTACGCTTACTAAAAGGTTTGAAATCAAATCAAAATGATAATATTTTTGAATGATGTCGCAACTGCGGGTAAATCATGCCTTTAGAAACAAATTAAACCAAAAAATTAATCAATGAGAAAAAACCTATACAGACAAATAAAAAGTTATAAAACCCTAAAGGGAGAAAAATACAAAAATAAATTGAATCATAAAACAAAATGAAATAAAATGAGTAAAAACTGCGGCGAAACAATAAATAATGAGAAAAATGAAAAATAAAATGTTACCCTATTAATGTTGCAAACAAAAAACTACAAAATTTAAAATTGCTTTTAGGTATACTAAAATACATACAATATTCATTTATTATTAATATAGTTAACTTTTTTTGATAAAAATAATGCAATCCAAATTTAATAACTGTTGCATTTTTAATGTGATTTAAATTCAAATATCATAATCGTAAATTAAATACCAACAAAAAAATTTTCAATTTTTAAAAACTTTTAAAAATATAATCCAAAAAACAAAATTTTTCAATTTTTAAAAACAGGTAAAAATATAATTCAAAAACGTGAAATCCCGCATCCTGTTACATTTTGAGCGCAAATTGACGTAAGCATATAAATATTAAAAAAATTATCTTTTTAAATTAATTTAAATATTACACTGTAAATTTAATACATAATATTGCTTATGGACGCGATGTTGTACCAAATTGAATCCGTAATAGAACACTGAACAAGGGTGTTATGCAGAATATTGGACGTGTGTCGCAAAATTTTTTCCTATTTTTAAACCAAAATTTTTCCATGGAAATAAAATGTTACATCATTAAAAGTTCCGCTGAGAATTCACAGTCATTAGTAATCCATTTATTAATTTCAAAAAAAATGGCGACAACATTCAAAAGTGTCAATTTAGATAAACTTTAATATATAAAAAATAAATGATTATTTAAATTGCAAGACGAGTCAACAAATCTGGCATTTCAATACAGTAACATTTAAATTTCAAACTAAATTTATTTATAAAAGATCAAAGTCATTTCAAAACAGTATTAAACTTGAATTAAAATATTAAAAATTTCTTCAATTATTAATATTAAAAAATATATTAAATAAAAACAAAACAATATTAACTAAAAGATAAAATATAATTTGACCTTTTCAACATCTTAAATAATATAATAGAATTTATTAGTGAATTTGAAAATTGCATAAAAGCGTTATGGATAATACAACAAAACATAATTGGAAACTGAATGCTGTTACAAAATTTAAAACAGCACAGAATTGAATTGTGAGTAGCGTGACCATAATTAAAATTGTACAAATTCAACCAAGCCTTATTATAAATAAGAATTTAAACTAGATTTGACCGAAACATACTTAAATACAATTTATTTATGAATAAGGTGAATAGAATAATTGCAAATTTAATGCTAAAGTGGTAAAGATAAGATAGTATGATATTCTTAAAATTGGTGATCTTTATCCGACGATTCGAAAATCAAGAGTACGCCTCGTTGTCGATTTATGAGACGGTTTGTAATAAAAAATAACCAACTGCGATAGCTGAAATTAAAATATTAAATGATTAATTGGTAAAAAGGTTAATTATGTTAATTATTAATTTACCTCAAAATATTAATAATAAGCTGTTATTTATACAAATAAATGATAATAATCACTCACTTTTAAGGCATCAATTTCCGATGTCGTGAGCATTAATTATTTAATTTATAAACGCAAATTTAAAAAAAACACTATCAACGATAAAATTTTAATAATATTCTTATACCTACGTATGGTAAGAAATATAAAAGAATTAAAATAAAAAATAAAGACAGTTTTAATCGAAATTTGCAAATGCAAGTGTTTTAAACTCATTAAGAAAATATAATAAATTTAAGATAAAAAAAATATAATTGATGATAATTCTCCTATGTTTAAATGCTATTTTTTGTGAATTCTGCTTAACTCCTGGGACGCGCGTCGGCGGTGCCGATAGGCGCCGTCGAGAAAATTTTGAATTTTTGACTCCATTTGCTGTAACCATTTTTTAAGCTGCGAAACCAGAAAAACCCTGATTTCCCGTTCCCGTTGCCGTTCCCGGAAATTTTATTTTTGGTCTTTTTCCCGTTCCCGTTCATTTTTCTTGGCAAAATGTTTTCAAAAATTTTTCGCAAAATTAAGCATTTTGCTTCGTAATTTCGGAAAGATTTTCAATAAATAATTGTAAGATTGGAGGGGAGGGGTGCCGGTGCCGACAGGCGGCGCCGAGAAACATTTTGAATTGACTCAATTTGTTAAGAGATTTTGCAACTTAAAATTCGGTAATTGATGCTAAATAAATTAATGTTAGACTTAAATCTATTAGTTAATATAAAAAATAAAACAAACCCTAGTCCCTAAGTCTATAATTAATGACATCTATTTATAAAAATCCATAATTTCTATTTTTAAGTAATTGATTTTTTTTTAAAATTAAACAATAGAAAGTTGAGACTATCCCAAAAAATACCCATGCGCTAGTTTAAGTTTAGTGTGGTAACACTAAAAAGACAATGTTTTTCTCTGTTGTTAATAAAAAAAAATCATATAATTAATTTTACCCTATTTAAAAAAATTAAAGCTTAATTTACTTTTTTGTTTTTAATGCAAGTTTATAATTGAGTAAACTATTTTATATTATAATAAAAGTTTTATTTAAAAAAATATGATGCTGAACATAGACCTTTTTGTTATCAATAAACACTAATTAAATAATTTTATTTTATTTAACGTTAATAATGAATTAATGAAAATTTAATATTTAAAAATAAATAATATATTATTGCAAAAATAAAGGAGCAGAGAATTCATATTAAGATTAACAAAAAATTCAATTCATGAATATTATAAAAAATTTGTTAAAATATACTTAAATTTTATTTGTTAAACGAGAGATGATCAATTAATTATAAATGGGGTTAATTAAGTTGAACCTTATGGACCAAATATTGTGCATCTTGATGCTTATAATTTATAATATTTGTTAAATACAATCGCATCACTTTGTTGACATTTTATCATATTTTTTTGAGTTTTGCTAAAAATGAAGTATAAATTTGTATTTATTTTAATCAACAAAAAATGCAAAGAAATTTAACAAAGCATTCTTTTCTATACGTAAATTGGAACATAAATTGAAATTATAACTAGGCCCGGATTTATATTTTTTTAAATGTTTTTTTGCAGAATAGGGAATCACGATAGAAGCCGGGAAATAGCATTAATTTTGAAAAATTTTAGAACTAGAGCGACTTTTTAGTCAATAAAAATCAATATTTTGGCATTTTTCATAATAAATCAATATTTTAGGCATTTTTCACGAGAAAAAAATGCAATTTTAGGGCATTTTTCCGAAAATTTCTTGAAGAAATTCAAAATTTCAGCATTTTTCCAAAATTTCTTAAGAAAGATACAATAAAAACGAAAGATGTGCCCTTAAAAACCAAAAAAAAAATTTTAAACCAAAAATGCACCCCTTAAAAAAAGAAAAAATCCACCTCCAGAGATCGACACTTTCCCTAAAAAATTTTTTAAAATATTTTTATAAAAAATTTTAAAAACAAATTAAAAATAGTACATTTTCTATTCTAAGAGAAATTTAATAAAAAATGATGAATTTTGCAGGGTTTTTCGCAAAATTTGACGGGATTTGGTCAGTTTTTGACATTTTTTAATCAATATTTTGGCACTTTTTGGTCAATATTTTGGAGGTTTTTGGTCAATATTTTAAGTCAATAACATCAAACGAGCAAGTTTTGTGGTTATGAGCGGTTGAATCATTTTGCATCAGAAAAATATATTAATTATTCATATTAAATTCAATAATTTAATGAATTATGAATTATGAAATTCTAAGGTAAACACTTACAAATAAGTGATCAAAAATTACATTATTCCTCAGGAAAGCTGGCTTGATCCATCAAAACTACATTGAAGTAAAGACCCGAAAGTAATATTTTTTTATGGCTACATAACACTTACTAAATATAAATTACAGTTAAAAATAATCAACAGATAAATCAAAATTATATTCATTTATACAATAATTATTTGAAAATTACAAGCCGTTAACTCGACAGAATCAAGTTTCTCTCATATAATTTAGGAAAAAAGATAAACAGACAAGGATGATTTAAAGTCTACTTACTTATTCCTAATAAATAAATTAAAAGTTTAACATATATTTAGAAAAATTTCAAAAAAAATAAAAAAATGAATTAGGTGCTTGGTCTACTTACAAATACTTTTACAGTAAATTTAAAAATTATTTTATTTATTCAACATTTTTAAAATGTCACTTAACGTGGGCGCAGGCCCAGCCGCCACCGACGACAACACCAAAACCCTGTACCAGGTCACCTTGACAATTGATTGTGTATTTTTGTAGACAAATATTTGAATAAATATAATAGATTAAATTATAAAACAATAATAATATGCATTGCATGAATATAGAATTAAATATTTTATCGCAAATTTTGAGGCATTTGATAAAACCGCCTGATTTTCTTTAACGGATTTATTCAAGAAAGGTCTCCGATAGCTGAGGTCCGACCAGACTCTTTGTCTGACGCTATATCAGGCACGGAGAATAGCCGTTGATTCCTTATGTTACCGTATTTATAGACCCCCCCCCCCCTCTAATAGAACCCCCCGGGGTTCTAATAGAGGAAATACGGTATGAGTTAATTTAACTTTGGCCGTGTGACAAATCCTCTTTTCTTGGCAAAACATCAAATTAAAACAAACCTAAAACATTATTAACCCATAAATAAAAATATTATTAACAATTAAAGTGCAATAAAGAATATTTATTAAATGATACTGAAGCATCCACCAAAATATAAATGAAAAAAATAATAATTCTAAGGCTTTACTAATATCAATATTAAAAAAAGCCAAATAAGTCTATAAAGACAAATCATTATTCTGTATATCCATTTATAGGTATTTGTGCAAAAAAAACTAAGTATATTAATTAAAATGAGATCTTTTTAAAAAATTTATTTATTTTAACATTAACACTAAAGTGTTTATTTTATTTATATAGAAATTTTTGGATCAATAGCAAAAATTTTAAACTTTATCCATGTTATCTGATTAATTTATAGCATACCAAATATTTAGAATTCAACCTAATAAATAGATATCATTAAATGATCAATGTTAGGCGAAGCTGATCTGTTAGTGACCAAGGACAAATACTGAAGACATCTAGATTGAATTGCAATATAATAAAAATTCATTTAAAGATTAGTTGGTGTTTTTTATTTTCTCTACGCACAAAATTGTTTAAAAAATTATATTCACGGTCGGCGAAAATTGACTTTAAGCTGCGCACATCCGCCGCGCAACCGGTTGTCTAAAATTTAATAATGTCGAGTGAATTCTTTTAATAAAAATTCGGTTTCAATTTAGCACAATTGATTAAAAAACGAGATATAGAAATTAATTACTAGTAATTTAGCAAAAAGTAATGTAATAAATCATATATCGTTATAATATGTTGTCACATACAAATTAATAATTTTCTATAAAAATTAGAAAATTTTAAAGAATTATTGCAACCTCATCAAGATGTTGCCTGCAAATAATGCCGTAGCGGAAACTAGGGGCTTTAGTCGCGCGTGGCGTTTTAACAGATTTCGAATTGCTCCCGATCACTGATCGCAGTGAAAACAATAAAAAGTCAAGATAATTTTGCTTATAAATATTATCTTAAAAAGTGTTTTCAAAAATATTTATCCTTCCAATATCCATAAATTCTTTTATTAGTGTATGCAATTTAAATTGTTGATAACGGATGCTCAATAATTTTTTTAAAAATTTTCTGGTAAACCATTTATTAAAATGCATTTATTCTTTTTATAATTGATGCGAGACCGCCTTTATTGCTTGTATTACTTAAAAAGCGATGTGTTATTGTGTAGTCAAGTCATACAAGTGTTAGTTAAATAAGTCAGTTCTATTTTGTTAAATATTAAATTATAGCCCTCAAAACTCAAAACCAATTAATTTTTTTAATTTAAATTTTTTTAGCATGAGAGCTGATTATTTTAATTTTATTTAAACCCAGCAGAGATGTTTTAAACATTTTATTAAATTTTATTCATTCATTTGGCCCAAATGCCTGGAATATAAAACGTCGAAAATTTCTAATTGCTAATAATAAATTTATGTCAAAGGTTAGCGATTAGTGTTTGTTATTAGTCAATGTTAAATTATTATAAATATTATGACAAGCTATGTAGTATTTTTATTGAATGTCTATACTGCTTACTATTATAATATCAATTTTATATTTTATTTCTTATGTCAAATTAATAACTTTTATACTTTTAGTAAATAAAGCGTTGAAATTTTTTTTAAACAGAAAAACAAATTTATTTAATAACAATAACTATGAAAAATAATGAAATTTGGTAAAATAATAAACTTTTTCTGGCTTCGAAGACGAAGAGATGGATCAATGTTGTTTGATTATTGGGTCATCATAGCCTGCAATAGAGATCTACTCTGGTATCCAAATTTTTTTTATTATGACCAGAAATGGACTTTGATGCAAAAGTACAAATTAATTTACTTCTTTCAAAAACAAATATAAGCTTTTAAAATTTAGGTGTACGACAAAGTTTCAATATTTAAAAATTTCATAATGTATTCAGAAAATAATAGCATTAAAGTTCAAAATACACAAAATTACCGGAACGTTTTAAAGAAGACTGCTTGTATTTTGCAAAATAAAAAAAATGAAACATGTAATAGATTAAATAAATAAAAAAACTTAACACGCAAATAAATTGTTATAATAATAGCCATATGTTAAAAGTATTTGCATATTAAATAATTGTTTAGCGAACAAAAACATTTTTTTTGTCTTATTCACAAAAAGATTATGGAATGTTTCATAAAACAATAATTTTAAGGTTATTTATTTAAACTCCTGAGGAAGTAACAAAAAATTGGATTAAAAAAATATAAATGCTCATTTGATAATTAAGAATGATGTAACTTCAGACGATTGCAAAAGCTACGCGGCTCGAAATATGTGTAAATAAAAATTAATAATGTAATAAAAAATACCTAAATTAAAGAACTGAAGGCAAAGAGTCACCGGGAACAAGTGCACAAAAAGACATTGTAATAATTTAAAATACAATCTATTTACAAAAGTTGAATTCTTGAAAATTTAAAACTCAAAATATTTTAAATCAAAACAGAATAAAATGGTGAATTAATTATATTTATGTATTTAAAATGAAGTGGTCGGAAAGGTGTGCAGTCGGCCAACCGTCGGAAATCCCATTGTTAGCCAAAAAAGTTGACGGTAAACTAAAACATTTTTTAAACTCAACGCAATATTGTAATAACGTATGTTATTTTAAAAAGTCCATTCTCACAAAATCCCATCCTTTACAAAGTACAAAACAGTGTTTTCCCTACATAATTTAACAACGAAAAGATCATCTACAAATTAATTCTTGACAAACTTGACAAAACTGTTCTAAAAAAGTGCCGCATGACATTGGCTGCTAAAATAAAAAGGCTATTAATAAATATTTTAACCAAAAATTTAATTTTTTCTAAATTTTTATAAATATATTTTTCTTAATTAAAAAATATGGGCTTTGTTTTGATTGAAATTTCAAATATAATATCATTCTGTAATAAACATTTTTAAAACAATTATATTATTACTTATTTAGTAATTAGACTATGTCACAAAAGCAAATTACCTCACCTCCTCGGGCTCGAGAAAGAGAGAACCCACGTTGGTACCGTAGTCACAATACTTTTTATTCATTTTTGTAACTAATTATTTATTAGTAACATCAGCAAAATCTCAGGTTTATTTCAATCATTCATATATTTGTGCTGACGATGCATTCTGGCTTACGGTTTCGGGTGTCAACGCTAACAACGCAACTTTAATTGAGCCCCCTTTACATAGTTATCAGTAAACATTTTTTATATGATAAATATATATAAACGTAATTTAAAAAAATGCTTATGAATTGTAAGTTTATTAGTAGTAATTTACTGTACATTTTAAGTGTGGATATTTCAAAATTTGAAATTTTATCTTAATAGTAAAAATTTAATTGGGCTTTAATGTTTAATAATGATATTTATATTTAACATCATTTAGTGGAATTTGTCAAAATGAGCAGCCTAAACAGGAGTTTCAAATTTAAAACATTGTTTACCAGTCAATCATAGCAGGCGTATACTCGCGCTTTTTTCGTTGATGCCGTTCGGTTCTGTTCGGAAACCAAACTTAAAAAATTTAAATGGCAATGAGCAATTTAAAAATTATAAAGTTATGGTTAATTTTTTGCTAAAACATATAATAAATATTATTTTGATTATATCATTTAGTCGTTTTTTATTAAAATTATTACTTCTCTGTTTGGTATTACAAAAATAGATTTAATTATACGTATTATGTGTAAAATTTTTTTATTAATAATTTCATCATTTTACCTTTTAAAATTTTTTTTTAATTCCAAAAGATGTTTATAAAAATTTATAATATAATGTTGTTGTTTATGGGTTTTTAGAAAAAATATTTGGTTTATTAACTTAGTATAAGTAATATGATTTTGTTCTTAAAATGGCAGCTCTAAAATTAAACGGTGTCCATTTCTTAATACTTGTTTCTAAACATCTTTTTTTATTTTTCCATGATGTTATTTATTTCTTTTAAATTTACCTATGTTTTTTTATCTTTTTTGTAATCAAAATTAGTTGTCGCTTTCCACAAGTGTTTCATTTTTTTCTATTTTGTATTTTTGTTCCTTCAGTTTTTTACCCCTTTTAAGATTATTTATTTTTTATATTTTAAATATGTTGCTCCTTTTTAGCTCAATTTTCGCGAGGTCGCGACATTCTACATTCTTCATCAGCAGAAATAGTGCTGTGGCACAAGCTAACTTTATTCACAGCCGCACTGCTTTGAACCAGCCCTTCGATTTGGCAAACCAAATAATTTCAAATTTAAAATTAGTTTGAAACAATTTTTGGGAATTTTAGATAAAAAATATTATTCAACTTATTTAATTACAGAACTGCAAAAGTTACAAGTTGATCAATTTTAGCATCTGTAATTCTCTCCGCCACCAATTAGCTCGTCGTATCATAAACAAGTGAGCAAACAGCGAGACGCGAACGTGCTAAGTAATTTAGTATTATTCTGTATACACTTAGGTGTAACAAGGTATATGCTTTCAAAAAATTTGCAGTCTTGAACTTTGTTAGATTTTTATGTATTCTAGTCAGATTCTTTGCCAAAACTTTTCAAATATAGATCAATTTTTTTACCCAAAAATGCGCCCTAAAAACTTGTTTATTTTATAAAAAAGAATATTAAAAGTTTTTTGTATCAATATATAGGTTGGTAGCAATCTACTATAATAAATTTTTTTACTAAAAATTAAAAAAACTTTAAAATGCTCAACCAATTGATGATAGTACATAAGAATTATTTTTTTTAAAGAAATAATATAAAATAACAACGCAATCAATACGTGAATTCACGAAGTGAGCCAGAGAATTTGGCTTGGGCATGCTGCAAATCTTAAGATATAAAAAACAAATGTCTTAAGTTTTTATATTAATTTGTACCCGTGTGCAACTCTCTCTGATGTCATAAATGCTGTGGTATTTATTATGATTTAACAGATAACAATAAAAAAATTACAACAAAAACATTTGAATTTCGAAATTAATTATATTTATTTTTAGTTTTTACTATTTTCAGAAAAATATTAATAATTAATCTTTTCCATTATTACATTTACACATTTTTAATTTACGTTTTTTTTTTGGATAAAATCAAATTTTATTTTTGGAAATAGCCGTTCAATTTTACGATTTTAAACTTACTATAATTTTAACGCATCATACGTCGCAAAAAAATGGTATACATGCTCAAAACCGCCTATTTCTTTACGTTGATTTTGATGCCTTCGCGTGCGCTCATTCGCTGGAAATGATGATTGTTCAATATTAGCGCTTTTTTCCACGAACATCAAAATTAATAGTTATCTTAATTTTAAAACTTAGCATTTCTTAATTTAAACTTTGTTATTTTTTATTAACATTTTAATAAATAATCACACTATAATTAATTCTGTCTTCCTCCTACGTTCAGGCGGCGATTGTGTCCACGCCCTTTAAAAAAAGCATCGATTTTTAGAGTTGAGGATTGTACAATGTTGTATTTTTTTTATTCAGTAGAAAAAATATATTACTTAAATAAACACTTCAACTTCTCTTTTAGATACTCAAACAATTAATTCATGGTTAAATTTTTAATTATTTTAAAGAATTCGATAATCAAAATCATTTATTAATAAATTTCTTTATTTTTTTCAATTAATTGATTAAGTGAATCCAATATATATTTTTTTACTTTTTAAAACGAATTTTCAATCGTGACGCCAAACACATTCGAATTTATTTAATCATTCCATATTATTTTATGTTATGATTGGTTTTATTTTAAAGTTCATAGCGTTCAGTCTTCGTTGATGGTCTGATGTCATATCCATTTGTACATGTTCAATTAAGTTTTACGTTCAATTTAAAGTTTACTTCTATTTTTTAAATTCGAAACGTTAGTTTTTCTAAATATAATTTGTATGATATCATCCATAATAGCAAGCTATGGTTTAATATTATTGAAATTTAGATTTTCGTTTTCTTTATCATATGACAAGGCGTCAGGTTTTTCCATTTTTTGTAATTATAGTAATGTTAGATAGTGCTTTATCCATTCATAAGAAATCATTATAATAATTTTTAAAAAACCAACACATCTTTAATTGCTTACAAATACAAGAATTTTTTGTAAAAGATAAAAGCTTTATTATTTATGATCGAAATTAACCAGTTATGTTCTTTGATAATTTTTATTAGAGTAGTTCACGGTCGGTTTTAAACCGGGGGTCCCGGTTTTTGGTGAGTCCGGTTTTGCGACGCCCGGTTTTCGGTTTTTCGTCGACACCCGGTAACCGAAAACCGAAGGCGCTAGGACTTTTCGACGCTGCTGGACTTTTCGACAGTAAAACAAATATTCAAACAAATAAAAATTAATAATAGTCAAAAATATAAATTAACTCGTGTAAATTTCAATATAAGTTTATAATATAAATTGTTACAAATGCGAATCTGATTAAATTAATAAGAAATAATTTCAAATTTGGAATATTGGTGTCTTTGACATTTAAAAGAATTGTTTGAATCAAACAGTTTAAAAAGATAGTTTACACATAGTTTACGGTAGAATAACTCATAAACAGTTTATAATTATATTAAAAACCAATCATTAAAATATCTATGTTAAAATTAAATTCCGTCTTTAAATTAAGAAATATATAAAATCCAAATGTTGTTGAAAGTTTATCACAAAATGTTAGTCAATAAACAGTTTATAATTATATTAAAAAACAATCAATAAAATATCTATGTTAAAATTAAAATTCCGTCTTTAAATTAAGAAATATAATAAGCTTTTATATAATCATAAAAAAAAAATTTTTAAGTTGGACAGTTCATGGTGAAGAAAAAATTGATAAAAACGAAATAAACCATGAATACCAAATGAAAATTTATCAAAAGGGTGAAAATAGTCGTGTAAAAACGAAAATTAGCAATTGTTGGTGCTTTTGAAACTAATTTTCAAAATAGCAATGAAGTGGGCGACATGATTTTCCATAAATTCTAAAAAAAAATATAAAACATAATTATTTAAAAAAAGACAGATGGCTTCTGGTACGCCGCAGTCTTGGTGCCGGAGTAGAGTGATAATTTGTAATCAATCACACTCATGGAGCAAATATTAACATTGCAATTATTTAAAAAAATTCAAATGTAAGATATGAAATGTTAAAAATAACAAAAATAAATACCCAATTAATTTATGAAAAATCAAAAAATCGGTAATTTGGATAAATAAAAAAAATATTTGTTTATTAATGAAATTGTATACTTTTAAATTTTTTAGCGAAATTAATTGTGCGTAAAAAAGTACGAAACAAATTCCCTCAAATCTGTAAAAAATATTGCTTTTACAATTGTAAGGAAAATTAATAAAGTTGACTAATTTTGAAGGTTTTCACGGAAATAAAAGAATTTCGGCCCTTAAATTTTCATTTAATTTAATGGCTAAGTAGCAAAAATCACATAAATATTGAAAGCAAAAATTTTATAATTAATTTTTCAAAAAAGCAAAATTAAAATATCGGAAGCCAATAATGCGATGAAAAACCACCTAATTTTAACGGACAATGACTTTATTCTGAGCTGCACCGCCGTCAATAATTCATTGAACACTATTTTTAAAAATGTTTTAATTTGTTATTTATTATAAAGACAGGAACGGCTCGTTTACGATTTTATGTATAAAACGACTGCATATAAGATAACAGATTTAATCTGCTATAATTAAATTTATGATATGCTTTAATAATCAGTGTTAAATTTTGATTAATACTCACAATTTCAAGCGCCATCGAATGGTTAACCTTAAATAATATTTTTTATATTGCAAAAAATTTAAAATTTTCAAAATTTTAGAACAATCAAATGTTTATACAAACATTTTTTACCGACGTCGACTTTCGACTCAAGAAAATATATGCCCTGCATTTATCGTAAATGAATAGGTTTATAACTTTTGATTGTTTTGGTTGTTTTTTTTCGCGAAAATTTAATTTCAATATCATCTTTTTGGCAATTAACAAATTTTTATCATTGTGTTTTTGCTTCTTATTTAGACGGTTATTCTGAAATATTAAAAATTTGACTGAATTAATATTTATTTATTAAATTAAACAACAAAAAAATCGGGTTAGCCGCTAGCCTCATATTGTTTTTATAAAATGTATACTTTTTTTTGTACTTTATTTATAATGTAATTTAAAATAATAATTTATTCATTTATTTTACCAATTACAACTATTCTTCAGTTTTTTTGCTTAAATTTATTTTTTATTTTTTGATCTTTTGCTTAATATTTAATAATTGCTTTGTCATATTCCGACCATTATTATTTATTAACCCTTCGAATTTGCAGATTCTTTATTTGTAATTTATGAGTTTTATTCATTAAAATAATATTGGAAGAATATGCATCGGGACTCAATCGTGTGAGTCAAAATTAACGGGTTAATGTGCGGGCTAAAAAAATATGCTTTAATAAAAAATAATATACTGTTTGTATCAATAATATAATCGGCTGGCTATATTTGCAGTCACCTTGTTACGATAGATATTTTAATTAAGAAAAAATAAAAAGAAATTAAATAGAAAACATAGTTGATGATTTATTAAATTTTATTATGTGCATGATTATTTTGTTTAAAACAAAATTGCTCTTGGTCGGTTTAATTTCGCAATCTTTTGCCATGCCTTAAAAATATGAATAAATTTCAACCATGACTTTTTACAACGACGATTTTTATTATGTATATGTATAAGTAAAATTACTAATTTACTTTTTTAATTGTTAAGACGAATACTGAAATTGGACGAACCATTTTTTTGTTATTTAAATATATACTTGTGGTGTACCATAAAAAATGAGCGTTTTCAAAAAAAATTATTCTTCCAATTCAGACGAACCATTGTCATCAAAATAATTTCGTTTGATGAATGCATCTTTCCCACAAATCTGGCAGTTTAAGATCATTTATGGTAATTTTTATGTAATTAATCTTTGCCTTAGATTCCAATTTTTAACATTAAATAAGCGTTGTGTATCATTTTTTATATAATTATGCTTTCTTTACTTAGAAAGTTTGAATTTTATTTTTATTTTGAATTATGACCATTTATCTTTTTCTATTACAATTATGCCTTCCGTTTTCGAAGTGTCTTCAATGTTTCAGATACTATTTCAAGGCTGTATTTTTTTTAAATAGTTAACAAATTTGAAAGTTATTTTGTTAGATTTACACTAATAATAATTAGATTTATTTTTGCTGTAGTTATTTTTGCCACTTAATCAAATAAAACCTTTTTCTAGTTTTCTTGGTTACCGGTAATACTTTGTTTTATATTTTTTAAAGAATTTGAATGGGATAAACTAACACACCCGGATAACAGAACTTAAAAAACAAAAGCGGAAGAAAAAATGTGTAGCAAAACTGCATGTTTGACTAATTGAAAATAGTAACAAAGAAATGCAACTAAAAAATAATTGAAATCAATTATATTTCCGGAATGGGTCATACATTCTTAATGTTTATATTAAAGCAAATACACTTTTTATTTATCATAAATGGATTTCATATGTTCGTGCCATTCGCAAAAGCGAATGCGTATTTGGTTCTTTCAATTTTCAACCGACTTTAATTTTTCCAAAGAAAATTACCTTTACCCGCTCTATCTATCTATCCATCATTGTATTTGTAAAAGTATTGGATTCGTTATTGCTTTTTGTCCTTTAGCCGAAATATTTTAGATGGGCGGTTGGTCTCAGTTTAGCGGTGCTTTTTATAAACACCGGCGTGCCGAAGATATGTTGTTTGTTTCCAATAAATCTGAAGTATTTTTGTATTAACATTATTTAATAATAGTAGTAATTTTAAAAATTTAACCATTTTGCAAATACGAATCATTTTTGAAAAAGTTTAACAATAACGAATATTTTATTGGTTTAATTCCTTATTTATGCCAGAATGAGCAATAATTCACGAGAAAACACATTCACGTTCTAATGCATAAACTTTCTCAATTAACTATTTGTAAATTCGAATGATCTTATATTTAATATTTAAATGAATTGCTTAATTTTTGATTGAAATGTTTTTATAAGTTACTCATTTGGCATATATGGTTATTTTGTGTAACAAATCTTAATTATTTAATCCGAATGATTTAATTAAATGTTATAAAATTATCATAAAGAATTTAATTTTGTACTTAAATTTACAAAAGAAATTTAAATATGTGAAGTAGCAAAAACGGGTTAATAACACTCCTATTTATGGAAATTTATTTAGGAAAGTCAAAATTATTAAAATTTTGCCGGAACTGATTTCAGTTTGAATTTAGTTTGCACAAAGTTACTTTATTTGATTGCGAAAAGTGTTGTTTGGCTAAATTGATGACATAAGAGGTTCGGCGTTGTGGTAGCGCCGCGGGGAAAATTTTCAAAACATTTTAGTCCTTCAAGGGTAAATTATGAATTTTTGGCCCAATTTTCTTAACAAATTCCATTACATAAATAGAACTTTTTAATATAAAAGGTCTTTATTTACCTAATTATTTCAATCGATATAGTATTATGTTTAATTTTTTTTAGGGTTCTGCAAATTAGATAAATTATTTTTATCAATTTTATTTGATAGAGTTTGAGCAAAATTATATCATTATGGTATGTAGATAAAATAAAAGATATGTTCTCCGTTTGTGAAATTGTCAGGTCGATGTTTGCTGCAACACGACTTGAAGATCTTGTATTTTTGTTAAATTTTTTAAATATTAGTCGCAGTAATCATTCTAAATTGCAACAACATAAAAAAACCACTAATCTTACAGAAATAAAAATTATAATTTTGATTTCTGGCGATAAGTTTTTAAATAAACGCCAATGCTGCGCAACAAATCAAATACCGCTGTGAGATAAAAATGTTAGAAATGGCTGATATTATTTTAACTCAATTATATAATTCAAAAAACTATTGTGTAAATTTAACAAAAGTTTAAATAATTAGAAAAGAAAATTTTAATATAATAAACTCTTTAGATTTTTAAATAAATCAAAAAGTGAATAAACGTCGATCGTGATAGATTATAACCTGAAAAAACATGGCTACAAAATAACACATGAACTAAAAAATCAAAATCAAAACTATCTTATTTACAAAAATGAAAATATTATATATTATTTATTTTGGTATAATCGAGAAAATTCAGATGGAAAGGAATGGAAGCCAAATTTAATATTTAAAAATTATTTTCAATAGTTAAATTAAACAAAAATATGCAAAAAAAAAAATTATTTTTCTTAAATTAATAAATCCTTCAATTAAACCATAATTTTTGTATTGCTGTCTTAAACTTTTACGTTATCATTGTTTGAGAAATCAGTTGTTTTAATTTAATTCTAAAATAAAAAACTGATTAGCCAAATCAAACCCAAATTTAAAGTTGGCTGAATGTCAAAATATTTTCAAATATTATCAATTCAAAAACTAATTCTGATTAAAAATACTGGCTTATATGCCAAATTCTGTATCAATTTGGGTCTCGTAAGTTTGCGGCACTTTTCAAAAATTTCACGGCATTTAACAGGCCCTTGAGAAGATCGAATATTTATAATAATTTTAAAAATTTTCAATGAATTTTTTTTTTCAGTAGCTAAATATGTTTATTATGTTTAAAAATTTAAACGGGCCTCCAGTCTAATGTCGAGTGGCACAACCACTTTTAATATTCCCTTTCCATAATACACTTTAAATTTGTATTTATAATAACATATTTAATTATCTTCTATTTCTATTGAATGTTTTAATGTAATCTCTTTTATTCCAATCATTGTTTAATTTTATAGCATTTATAATATGTTCTTTTATTTTAAATTAAAATTAAATTCTCGACGTCATCTTTTTGGTTTGTTAGCGTGATGCATTTATTTAACTATACTGTTTATTATTATTATAATAATCTTACATTTTATTGATTATGTTAAATTAATAACATTTATACTTTTACTTAATGAAGAGTTTATAATTAATACATACAAAAAAAATATGTAAATATTTAAAGACAACCTTTCTTGAAGGTTTATAAAAAATGTGCATATCATGCAAAGCCAGAACGATTTAAAATAATTATGTTTATTGCAACTGAGACAAATCAACTAAAATAATCTGAGGATTTGAAAATTTATTAATATTCAAATATCATATAATGTAATCTAGGATAAATCTAAAAGCGAATTTGAAGGCAACGAAACCTAACGTTTTTTTGTAAAACGATGCCAAAATATGCATTTTCTCAGAACGCAAAAATTAATTAATAAAATATATCCAGATAGATCGCTTTATAATCATGATACATCAAATGAACATAAGGACTAAAACTTTTAAATTAAGCAAGTAAAAGATAATGAAAAGTTTAATATATGGCAATTAAAATTCAAGATTTAAACAACGAATGGATTAACGCCGGAAAGACCGTGCGAGTACGTCGCATGAACGACAAGAGATGAAATAGTTGAAAGAGAAAATTAAATGTTAATAAATGGCAAACAATCACATCACTTATAGAAGCCAAAGTTTTTGCACAGGATTTAAAAAAGCAATAAAAAAATTAATGTCACTTAACTTCAATAAACTTTTAAGAAACATTTTTTTATTGGAAAATAAATATTTAAGATTGATTTTATAAGAATTAATCAAAAAATAACCAAAAGAGAAAACTTACAATTACCGAAAAATTTATTTTTTAGAAATACATAAGCATAAATGTATAAAATTTAAAACTATAGTGATTCTAATTTATAATGCCCTGTTTCAAAACGGAGCGCTGTACATGCTAGCGACCAGCAGAAAACAGAATTACAAGAAAAAAAATCTAAAATAAACTTTGACTCAATTATATGATTTTTTAAATTAAAATATAAAATAATATTGAATTTGAATAAAACAAAAATTGCATATTTTACTATTTTATTTATTTATGTTCTCCACAAATCAGATTTATGCACAAATATATAATTAGCCAACATCTTTGTTCATATGCGCCTAATGTTAAATAAATTATGTTTGTTTGTTTTCAACCGTATTTGATTTAAAAAGGATATCGCGGCCTCACATTTGGTTCTTTTAATACGTCATCGTTTCTTTTTAAAATTTATTTATGTTTTGCTAACAATGGATTATAAATTTTATTTTTAATTGAACTTGTCTATGAAATTATGGACAAAAAAATTAAAACAAATCTAAATGTTTTATTATTATCAACAAAAACTCTTTTTGTGATGTTTTGTTTTGATTAAACAAATAAAATTCGAACAATAAATTTTGTATTAATCATTTTTTACATTAGTTTTGAGTTGTTTATATAATTATTTCATAAATGTTTGTTAAGAATTTATAATATAAGTATAATTATTAAATATATTGTTGGTTTAATTATTTAAGAAAAATGCTTATTTTATAAATATGGTTGCTAAATTTTAAATTAGCTCGACATATTAATAATTTAATGAATTTTAAATCATTATTTTATTTGAAATAATTATGAGGTTGTTTTGTTTATAATACATTTAAAATCATGAAGCTCTACTAAATATTCTCCGTTTTAAAATTATATTATAAAAAAGATTGCATTTTATTAGAACTTCAAACATGATCGTTTAGTTAAAAAAATGTGAATTAATTACAAAAGTCAGAATATCGAACGCTTTTGCTTTGAATAATGTGTTGTGAATGTATGTAATAGAGCCCGCCAAACATTCAAAATTAGCCAAATAGTTCAATAACCAAGGGTGCTTAAACCGCCGGCTTGGGTACCCGGTTATCGGTTAACCGGGATTTCAAAGACCCGGGTTTTGTAACCGGTTAATTTTCCAAAATACCCGGGTTTCGTAACCGTTTAACTGGTACTGTGCACCCCTCTCAATACGAATTGATTTCAGTTAAATAGAGTTTCTTAACATAAGGTTATAACGGTTAGGTGGGGGTCACTCGCGTCTGGCGCCACTCACGTTTTAGGAACGTTAAAGCAGCTCATAACTTTTTTCAAGTTTTATCAATCATTATAAACTTGATATCGTCGAAAGAACGTAATAAGAAGAGCTATTTGTAAGCATTTGAAAAAGCATTGGATAAAATTACAAATTTAATGTTATTTTCTACGTATTTGCTTTAATCACTATTTCACGCTTTTACAATAATATGTGCCGTTCCGTGCTGACAGTGTAGGTCTCATTGAATGAGTAGTTTTATTTGACATTTTGCTAAATTATTTACTGCCTACAAATTTTTCATCTTAGCTTTATTGGTTTGTTTCTTCGTATTATAGGTAAAAGTTAAATGCAATTAAATCTAAAGCATCAAATATTAATTATTTGTTATTATTTAAACTATCCCAATAAATCTGTTTTTTACTATTAAATTCTTTAAAAATATTGTTTTGTAAAGTAAAATATGCTTTGCAGCGTTGCACGCGAGTCTTTACGATCTCTCTGGCGTTTCGCACTTCTTTATAAATGCAGGACATCCAGGTGATAATAAGATTTTATTAAAGCTCATTTAACATTTTATAATTATATTTTTTAGTAGAATTTACTTTATAAATTATTTGCATTATTTGTGTATTTTTCATTCAATAGTGACGAGTTTTAAGCAAGCGCACATATTTTTGCCCCGGCCCTTGTTATTATGTTAATCGTTCTTAGCTCTTATAAATTTTCGCATTTAAAGTGAATTTGATTTATTTTAAATATATATATTTCATTAAATTTTTTATTGATTTAATCTTTTTTATTTAGTTTATAATCAATGTTCACCAATATTTTATGGATTATTTATGCATTTGAATGATTCAGCTTTTTTTAATTGCCATTATTGATTGGTTTGCAATTAAAAAATTTAAAATTTGCCAATATGTTAATTTCCTTTTTTCTGTCATAGTTTAAAGCGAAGCGTGTGGCGAGCGAAGCGAGCTGTAATAAGCTATCAAATTGGAATGAATCAGAAGCCAGGATTTTGTATTAGCCCACCCTACGGCAAACTACCGTAAAAATATCTGAACGTAAAATATTTAACCGATTCAAAAATTTCTTTCAAATTAGTGTCGCATTTTTCGCTTGATGGCGCATTTTTTGGGCGCCGTTATTCAATTTGAATAATTATGAAAAGTTATAAATATAATTCAAAATTAATAGCAATTAGCTCTAACCTATGGGGTCAAAATGTGTAGCCGTGTGCTGGCCTGAGTACAGGTAAACCCCCAAAAAAGCACCCACACCCTACGACTTTTTTGGCTACGGCCCAGCCAGTGGCTCTATAGGCTCTATTTTAAGCTTTTGAGGCGGGTAAAAATGTAAAAATATGTCACTTTTTTGAAGCTTTTTAGCAATGGAAGGGGTCGGCCGGGAAAATTTTTTGAAAATTTTAACGATATTTGTTAAGAAAATTGGCTTTTCAGCATTTTATGATTAAGATCACACAACTTTGAACAAAGTTATACATTTCAGTGACTTCGTCAAAAAATAAAATGTTAAACTAGTAAATGTATCTAAATTTTAAAAAAATGGATATTTCTTTAAAAGAATCGTTTTCAAATAGCAATTTACCAACATACACAAATTATAATTATAATGAACAAAAAATAAATTCTCCAACTTTATGACGCGTTGAGATGTGTAAATTGCAATGCAATCATTTTTTGTAGTTGTCGTCAGACATAATATGCATTGCATGATGAATTAATTTTTCAAAGCACAAAAAAACAAATAAATATTTAATTTATATATGTATTTTCAAAAACTCGATTTTGGTCACATTAATTTCAACATAATAACATTTGTATAGAAAAAAAAATTAAATATTTACTCACTTTAATATTTGAAATTTGTATTTAACGAATTACGCATTTACTAAAGCAAAAAAATTGAATTTAAAGTCAACTACAATCAAGATTAATCATGACAACCTGACTGGATATCGATCCATTGGGTCAACATCACCGACGAGGGCCCGTGAAACTAATGGTTCGCTGGCTCCGGCATGGAACTGCGCCACCGACTAACGGTTTTCTATAATCATAACTTAAAATTAATTCTAGAAATTTATATATAATTAATGATAATTTTAAAAACTCTGAGATAGAATTTGACTCAAAAATTCCATAAATCGAATATTCAAAGGCTTTGTAGAATACAACCCCAATTTCAAAAATGTACTTGTTAAAAACAATGAAATTCAACATGAAAAAACCTTAAACAATTTAAATATTGTCGTGTCGTTTTGCTAACAATCAGATTTTCAATTTTAAATACAGCAATAATTTAAAGCATCAGATTGAATTTACTCACAAATTGATTTAAATTTTCTTCAAACAAAAAAATAGAAAAGTTTATCAAAATCGTAATTAAATAAAATATCTTTATTAAATGTTTATATAAATATATAAAATCATTAATTAAATCGATTTCTTTAATGCTTGCAATATTCTTAATCTTGAAATAGACCGAATTTATGAGAAAGTGATTGCACAGCTTTTTCAATAATTTAAAAAACCAGACTCCCATGCCCAAATACTGACCAGTGAACTTAAGTAATATTAAAAAAAAATTTAAAAAACAATTTGCCAAAAAAATCTTTATTGAAAAAAGTTCCCTAAAAAATTCATATTATCAAAAGTAAGCATAAAAATAAAGTATTATACTATTAAAACCATAGAACCATTCAACTATTCTACGTGAACTTGAAATATATGGTATATCTGCTGTTGGCAACAATTTAATAACAATATATAACGATTTAATTCCAATTTTTTTTATTAAGGAATAATTATCACAATATAGACTGAATGGGACCGAAAACTGCAGCAACAATACGTATTTATAATAAACGTCACGTTCTGGATGTCCAAAGTCGTCTGCCTATAATTTTTTTCGAACGATTTAAGAATTTATTAATTGCAAAACTATTTTGTTCAACAGAATAAACAAAATTTTTAAATATTGTGCGACAAAATCTTTGATAAACATGAAAAGAATTATCGAATTTTTAAATAAAATCAAAATTACCAATTTTTAATGATTTAGAATGGTGTGAGCTTTAATTGAGTTAAAGTTTTGTTGTATGAATCTGAAACTTTAACATATAAAAGTTAAAGCCGATTAAAAAAGTTGATAGGAAATGTTAATGCAAACATTGAATTTTAATATAAAAAGTTTTATGTATCAAAGAGCATTAAGCATCTAAAAATAAAATTCAACTAAGGAACTCAACTGGAAGAACGGACTTCTGTGTCATTTATGTTTAATTAATTATTAATTGACATAATTTAAAAACATTTAGAGAAACCTATTAGATCCTCAATTTCTGTACGACTTCGTGAAGAAAGATGCTGAGAATACGATGGATTCACGCAATCCCGAGTAAAAAGTAAAATATTATGGAATTATCAGCAAACCATCCCCAAAATGATTAAAGTGGCTTTGGGACATTTTCAAGGCATTACAGCTTACAGGATAATAAATTTGTTATTTAACATGTATTTATTGTAAGCATAATATCAACTCATAATAACAATAAATACTCATCTTTTTTGCTATACCCTTCTGTCATCGGGGCACAAATAAATAACTAAAAATTTTTAGTAAATTGTACTAATTAAGTAAATCTAAAATTTTAATGGTAATTAAATTTACCCTTAAATTAAAATAATAAGGTGCAAGAATGAATTAAAATATAAACAAAAAATTTAAATTAAAAATAGTTATTTATAAAAGATGCAATTAAAGCACAGCTTTAATTTAACTATTTGCAAGTTTACGTTCTAATCGTGGGGTTTACCGTTCGTGGCCCAAAACGACCGTTATCGGTAAATCGGTAAATTCACCGGTTTGTACCGTTAACAATTTTTACCGCCCAAAAAATAGCGGTAAAATCCCGGTAAAGCGGTAAATTTTCAAAAATTGGCTTCATTTTTAGCATTAGAATTTTTTTAAAGTTTATGAAACAAGCCTTAGCATTATTGCGCGTCCGAGTGAGGAATCAAATAGGTTTGTAGCTATACAATTAAAACATAATTATAGACCTTTAATGTTAAATTTTTATCGTAATAATCTCCTTTAAATATTATAAAACTTAAATTAACCTTAATTATGCAAAAGCTGCTTTATATTTAAACAGGTAAATTTTTGTAAATTTACTCAAAAATTGCGCTTGTAAATTATTTAATTAAAAAATGCTTGGAAATCTAAAGCCACATCATTGAAAAGGCAAACGGAAAACTCATAGAAAATATGGAGAGATACCAATTTTTAAGTACAGTTACTCCAATTGGCCATTGAATTTTAAAAATATATTTATAACCTAAAACAGTAAAAATGCTAAAGAAGAAAATATTTTTTGAATGATTTAATTTAAATGTTACAGAAAACCAACGAGAGGAATGAAATACGGGGCAAGTTCATCATCACACAAAAACCATAAGGTCTATCCGGCATGGTAAAACTCAAACTCGTTTCTCCCCTCCCCCCCCCCCCCCCCCCCCCAACTCGCCCCTTTTCAATACTTTTCGTTATAATTTCTTTCAAATCTAACCAAAACAATTCAAAAGCATAAATAATATTTAAAGCTAAAAATTATAATCTGTTTTTAATTTTTGTGAAGTCAAGTTTGCAATTAAACTTTTCGATTGCAGCGTTTATTAGCTAAATTTGTTGCAAAGTGTTTGGTTTTCTTATTCACATGCTGATATTCACAATGCTAAAGATTGAAATCTGCAGATTCCTAGCTGTAGCTAGGGTATCTGCAGATTGAAAAATCTACAGCTTGAAATCCGTATGAATAAGGGATAAGGGTGGCGCTATGGATAGGGATTATTTTGCTAGTTCGGAATACGGATACCCTAGCCGTAGCATTGTGTATACGGATTTATCTGCAGCTAACGGTTTATCTGCAGATAGTTAGCATTGTGAATATCAGCAACAGAGAAGATGCCTATTTTTGTATAAGAATTAGTTTATAAATATAATAAAATATTTACAGTTGTACATCTAATTTTATTTGGGCAGCAATTTAAATATATTAATTATATTTGTTTTTTATTCAATTTTGTTCACATTTTTACGGTGCATTGATTTCCCAATATGCCAGCAGTCAATGCTCTTCGAGTATTTATTCTTTTCTTTTTCTTAATTATTAATGATTAAATTTTTATTATTTAGTTTATAAAATAATGCAGGCTAAATGTTGAATAAATTTGTCTGTAAGATCTTAAAACTGAAACTAATTTTCAATTTGTGATTTAAATGTAGAAGTTTATTTTTCTAATACTGGATGTATGCATAACTATTTTACAATTATCATTTTTAAGCAAGCCGTGTTTTGAAAAATTATTAATGGCTTTATCTAAACAAATTGAAAGATTGCAATAATTAACAATTTGGATTATTTCTAAATATAAATTGATCGCTATACTTAAATAAAATTTTTATGGTGTGATTGAGGTATTATCTGGTTTTTTTTTATTATATTATCATGAAATTCGATTTTTAGCAAATAAGCAACTTTTTATTTTTACTTTTTATTGTATTTGTTTTAGTCCACTTTTTTAAAACGCAAACAATTATATGTTTTACTTTTTCGTCGTCTAGGACGGGTACTCCATAAGAGAAATACTAATTAAAATTATATAAAAATAATTTTTAAAGACTTAAAGTGAATTGGACACGTTAATTGACTTCTAAAAATGAGAATAATCGATCAAAATTAAAAATATAAAATGTGCAAGTATTTATAAAAAACGATTAATGCATTTTTCCGAATGAAATTAAACAAAACAAAAAATCACCGAGCAAAATAATTTATGAAAATATAAACACACAATATAAATCAATAAAAACTAGAATATAAAAAAGGGTGTTTCTGGAGGCGGGAACATTCAAATTATATGCGTTTCACAAAAGAAATGACAACAAAATGAGAGCTGACTACGGTGAGCTTTGTGCCCACTTTTTTGAATCTGTACCCGTCTTAAAAACAATTTCAAGTAAAATAAATCTTAATAAACAATAAGAATTTGTAAAAAGGCTATAAAATTATTTAAGGGTTTAAAACTTTTTATCTATATTTATGAAATAAATATTTAATTTAGAAAATTAATAAATTACTATCTTTTATAAATAAAGTTTAAACAATAATTTAATAAAAAATCAAAGGTTAATGCCATTTTTAAATATAAAGAAAAGATGTCAACATTTTGACAATTATAACAATATGTTTTTTGAAATTCCTTTCTAGCACCTCAAGCAGCTAATTTAAATTGTATTTAAAAATTATCTATAAAATGATTTTTTTTTTGTTGTTGAAAGAAAAAAATAAACAATAAATTGAATTTAAAAAATTAAGAAACAATATAATCAAATATTATGAAGATATTAATGCAACCTTAATGATTTTTTTTAAATACTAATTCAACTTATTAAAGTTAGCTTACAACATTTTGTTTACTTTTTGCATCTTATGTTAGAGACCGGAAAGTTGTACCCAAACAAAATTTGGTCAAAACTTTTGGGTTTCTTTTGGGTGGTTGTTTTCCAATTTGGAACTTAATAAAAACACCATGCTAAATTGGTGATGTCCGCTACCTTGGCGAGTTTATTCGTTGTTATCATAATTTTATTTGTTATAAAACTAACTTCTAAAATTTGCATTAAATGTCGCGAGGTGAAAAAAAACTTTATTCAAATCATACAAATTGGATGAAAATAACTATGCAACTAAATTTTTGATTAATAAAATTAAAGGTCCAAGACACAATTGCTAATTTTACTAAAAATCAAAACTACTAATTGTTTCCAATAAAACGGGAAAAATTTATAAATTAATCTTTATGGAAATTGAATAACTAGAAATTCTTTTTTTTTAATTAAGTGATATCAATGCATTGGATTATGAATTGAAAATTAATTATAAAATTAGTTTATCCTTTTGTCTTGAATTTTGCCTTTAATTTATTTTTAATTTCCAAGCACCAATCATTTTAATTAAAAATCATGACAAAGCAAATATTTACTAAACTAATAATTACCAACCATGGCAAAGGTTGACCCAATTTTTAAATTTTTTTAAACATAATTGTTAAAAATACATCGAGCCAATAAAAGAAAAGTTGAGTGGATCACAAATTATTCAAAACAATTCATTTGACGGAACAAGTGACGTCCAAATGAAATAAAAAATAAACATTATATTAAAAGTTTCAAGCATAAACCATGAGATTAAACACATAATATTATTATTTTTAAATGTAAATTATTTGCTATTGATACATTGTTATTATATTATATATTTAAAAATAAAGGAACATAAAACTTTAACATTAGATTAAGGCTGAACTAATTTATATTCATATGAAAATTTCGTTTGTTTAGCATTTCAAAACCTAGCCGCCTCATCTAGCATAAAGAAATTTAATTGAATGATCGTTTTTATAATAATTCTTTAAACAAAATTTCTTTATTCTGTTTTTTCTAGGTAATTTTTTTTTCTTGCTTATGACCGACTAACTTAATGAGTTGTGTTGGTTTATTTCTTAACTATTTTATTTTTGTAAAGTGTACTTGATGCTAGTGGAGGAAGGGGAAGTCATTTTTTGTAGGTCGGAATTAGGTAATTGAGCTCTAAAATGAACTAATTATTTATGTAAATGCTTAAAATTTTATTTTATATTTAAGTATAATTAACATTGTAAATTTACTGTTTAATTACTATTGTTCCATCGCACAATTTTACCGCCGTAAAGGTGGCAATTCATAGTGTCGCTGTAAACACGCTAACATCTGCATCATGAATTCACAAATGCAGTGACAGTAGTTCGTTAGCACATCGTGTGAAAACTTCAATTTTAAATTTAATCAATAATCATTGTAGCTATGTAGGTATTTGTATGTTTTACAAGTATTGTTTTAAAAAAATTTAAAACTTTCTCCAACCATTTTAACCTGCAACTCTAACATTCAATAGTAAGCCCGGCTCGTTTACTTATAAACAAAATTATATGTGTGTTAAATCTTAAAACAAAATTTTGAATCCCTAATTCTACTAAATAAATTAGAAAACGACTAATAAAATTAAATGAGTAAATTAATTTACACTTTGATTCAAAAATAATAAATAAATGCTAAAGAAGTGTTAAATTAAGTGTTCATTACTGCGATAAAAGAGACACAATCAGCTACAGCTACTGCCCGCTATTGCACTTTTTGCATCCGAAACAAATGTTTAACTATTCATATTAGAATTCATTTATTATTTAAATAAATAAATGAAATTAATACAAAACTTACTTCAAAGAAAATTGAGTTAAAAATGCTGTTCCTAATAAAAATATTAAAAAACGTATAAAATCAAAATCAGTAACATTAAAATGGAATGCCAAGTTTGAATTTTTGTTGTAAATATGAATATATAAACATAAATTATTTAATTCGCATTAGTAATTTATTAAGGAAAAAAAATGGCGATAAAATTATAAGAAAGAAAACATCAACTCATCAGATGTGACCACATAAAAGCACATCAAAGAATAAATAATTTTATCGTAATTTTAATGTAGAAATAATTAATAATAAATTTGACAAAACAAAGTAAAACCATAAAAATTATTATTTAAATATTTCAATAATAGCAAATTTACAAATAGTTGGATACGATATACCTTTGTTTTACAGTTTAAATAAGTCTTATGAATTTATAAATAAATAAACCTTGCTGAAAATAATTCATAACATTTACATTAATAAAATTAAATATTTAAACGAAATATATTTTACGTAATTGGTTAAGAAAATGTGTTTATGTAAAAACGATTTTATTAAATAATTATTTAAATAATCATCACCGAAGTCAGCAGGACTGGAGTCCTAACATTCTACGAAGAGCCTAGCATTTTTTAAACCCTCTATTTGTTTGTCTTTAAGATCCCCCAATTCTTCTAAATAAAATAGAAAACCCTAATTATTAAAGGAATAATTTATATGACTAATTCAAAACATTTATAAAATAAATGATACAGAATTTAAACAAATAGACAACAAAACAATTTAATTTAAATGTTCTAAGAAATCAATAAATGCTCTTTACTGGAAAACAAAATAAGCTAACATAAAATAGTTTTATAAATGTTAATAAAAATATAATAAAATGAAAAAGCTTCTAAAAATTAAAAAAAGAGGTTTATAACCCAAAAAAACATGACATTAATTTAAAGGAAAAACTACAGAAATTGTCGTATTTTTAAAATTTTGGTAGCAAATCTCTTAATAAATTGAGTCAAAATTCAAAATTTAGGAATGGGAGGAGACCCCCTACCTCGAAAAAATTTAGAGTTTAACGATATTCATTTGGTCCAAAAATTAAGAATTTGTAAATCAAAAGGGTTCCCCCCTATGGAACCGGTTTTCGGTTAACCGGGTATTAGCCAAAAACGGAAACCAAAAACCGGGGGTCGGGAATCCGGCCGAACCGAAAACCGGTCCTCCGGTTTAATACCGACCATGCACACCCTAGTTTTAATTATTTTAGATGGGGTGCGTTGATGCCCAAATTACTCTAACCGTCTGTCTCTCTCTTTTTAGAACACTATTTCTTCAATAAATAAAATGTTCAAAAAATAGCTAAGACAATTTTTAGATGGGGTGCGCTGATGCCCAAATTACTCTAACTGTCTGTTTCTATCTTTTTACCACACTATTTCTTCAAAAAATAAAATGTTCAAAAAAGTAGCTAAAACAATTTTTAGATGGGGTGCGTTGATGCCCAAATTACTCTACCATCTGTCTCTCTCTCTTTTTAGCACACTATTTCTTCAAAAAATAAAATTTTCAAAAAAGTAGCTAAAACAATTTTTAGATGGGTGCGTTGATGCCCAAATTACTCTAACTGTCTGTTTCTATCTTTTTGCCACACTATTTCTTCAAAAAATAAAATTTTCAAAAAAGTAGCTAAAACAATTTTTAGATGGGGTGCTCCCAAATTACTCTCGCCTCCTGTCTCTCTCCTTTTAGCACATTATTTCTTCAAAAAATATTAATGTTCAAATAGCCAAAACAATATTATATGCGGCGCGTTGATGCCCAAATTACTCCCGCCGCCTGTGCCTAAAATGTTGAATTTCAAATAATAAGTTACAAAATATGGAAAAATTAAAGTATATGCACTTGAATGAATGAACCACAAATTGAATTAAAGATGTACCAAAAATAAGTAGCATAAGCACTTGCTCGTTGATGGATAAAATTAATTAAATTTCAATATAAACGAAGAACAAAAAATATAAATTTGATTAACAAAAGTAAATTATAGATTTTGATAATATTATTAGTATTTATAAAATAACCATCACAATAAAATAACTTAACTGAAGTTAAATAAAGGTTAAATAAATTAATTTAATATAAAATATATTTATGAAGTTTGGATATTAATACAGTTGTTAAACATTCCACAAAATTAGTTTTCCCCAAATAAGCAAGCCCGAAGAGCTTCAAAAAGAGAGCCCACATATGACATTGGCAAAAGCCCTGCTTCCATACACAGATTTTAACGCGGACAATGTATTGGAAAGTTCAATGACAAGTACGAAAAGAACAGTGACAACTTTAGGATCAAATTCTTTGTTTCATTGCGAACGATACCCAAGCATGTTATAGCTTAATTTCTAAAATATATTTAAAAATTAATCAAAAGCAATTTCAGAATCGTAGATAATGATTACCAAATGCCCTTTACTTATCTATAATTAAGCAACAAAAAAAACATGTAAAGTAAAACTAGTTCAAAAATATAACTTTATTCTCACATTTATTTCCGTCCTACTGGTGGCGCAATTATGGATCGAAAAAGAAGGGGCTGTGCGTGTCTTTAAAAATTATTCATAATATTCCAATTAAATATTTTTAACGCATCTAGACTACTCTTTCGAGTGTCGTACTTATTTGCTTTTTTATATTTACAAATTTGTTTTATTTGAGGGTTAGAAAAATCCCGCTGGAAGACATTTTGCAAACACTATTTTTTAAGAATTCTGATTATTGCTTTAGTCGCCCTTTTTAGGCCTATTTCAAGTTTCTGGGACGTGTCGGGCGAGAAAATTAACAAATCTTAGACTGAATTCGTTAAGAAAATTAGTGCAAAAACTTCAGAAAATTGGTTATTTTTCATATAAAAGTAATGCTTTTAGTTTTAGACTAATATACTTGTAACAAATAATTGTTCTAAATTAAAGCACAAAAAATAAAATTTATTCAGGCGATGAAACTTGAAGTCGTCTGCTCAAATTTAAAAATTATATACTAGTCTTTTGTATTTTACATCAATCAAAATAACAACCATATTTGGCTTACTTGCTTGGTAATGTAGTAGAAATATATTAAAGTTCAATAGGGTTTTAATAAACATTATTTTAATTGTTAATTAGCTTTTTAACTGTCAATATTTGTTAAGACATTTCTCGAAAATTACTGTACTTTAGTGTGATTAGTTAGATTGCATTTTTTGTAAATTTATTTTATGCTATTTATTTTTATTTTTATATATTATCATTGAATTATAACCAGAATATGCGCGAAGCTTGCAACAGCTTATATTTGTGGTGGCAGCCATTAAAATGTTTATAATAGCAATTTTATTCTTTTGGCAGAGAGATTCAATTCATTTTTTAAATGCTATCACATTATATAGCTTTAAAAACATAATTTGGGTAGGTGCCATTAATGATTTAGTTTTATTAACATAATTATTAAGCAGTTTTGAAAAGGTTAAATAAAATTTTATGATCTATAGAGTTTGCAAAATCCGTATATTTTGTTTATTTGTTATCAATGATGTTGGATTGAGTTTCCGACTTTTATTTCTTAGATAATTTATTATTTTGGAAAAAATATTAAATCAAATGATTTTTTTATAACTTTTTAACTACATAAAAACTGAATAAAGAATGAATGTCAAGATAAAATGCAGTGTTTAAAATTAAAGTTTATTATATATAATTTTATTTTCATAAATTAATACTACGGTATTTTGTCGCATTTCTATAAATGGGCTCGGTTTAAGTTATGCTAAGCCATTCTGTTTGTGAGAAGAAATTTAATCTATAAATGTGAAAAAATATTGTTATTTTAAATATATTTTTAAATAAATTTTAATAATAATTTTATAATTTAATTTCTGATTATATTTTTTAAATGATGACAATCGTTTTGCTCTAAACTTTGTTGCTAGGATGCTTTTACATTCATATATTTATTATTAAAAATAAAAAACATTCGTTTCTTTATAATGGATGCAAAATAAAGTTTTAATTTCTAAATTGACGCAACAAAATTATTTAAAAATATAGAAGCCTTGAAGGCCTTTGGCGAAATTGTGTTAATTATTGTAATGTAATAACTTAATTTTAAAGCTACAATCAAAGTTTTGGTTACTTTATTGTGTATAATAAACAAACAAAATTAAGCAATTTTCCAAAAAAAAATCATTTTACAAAATAATACTGCAGTTACAGAATTATTGTTCAGCGTACGCGATGTATTTGAACTATTACTCAAAATATCAAAAAGTAACTAAATAAAGATAAATTCAAACTTAATTTTGTATTCCTTTTCATATAAGAAACATTAAAAATGCTTAGGCACGTCCAGTAAATAAACTAGTAATTTGTTACAAAATAATTAAAAAAGGAAAAATAAATAAAAGCTTAGTGTAAAATAAAATATGATGCAGCTTATCCCCCCGGACAATTAAATATAGTTTGACAACAAAAATGTAATTCGAAATTTAATAATATAATTGCTATTATTATAATTAAAATTGTTTGTGACATTAAAACGCAGGACATGAGGACAGCAGCATATGGCGTCAAAACCGCGCGGGTACGGCGCGGCCAAAAAGGGCGCGGGTACCCAAACCTATTGGAGGGGTCAGATCCTTTGATCGTGCCGCCCGCAAAGCCCAAACCTATTGGAGGGGTCGGGTCCTTTGATCTTGCCGCCCAAAAACCTATTGGGCTCTTTGAACAAGCCGCCCAAAATTTATTGGGTTTTTTAAACTCGCCGTCCACAAAACCCACACCTATTGGAGGGGTCGGGTCCTTTGACCTTACCTCCACTAAACCCTACCTATTGGGTCCTTTGAACCCGCCGCCCACAAAACCAAAACCTGACCCCAAAAGCGAGACAATTCAGCCCCAAACAAAAAACTCGCGGGTTAAAAAAGGCGCGGATTAACACACAAACCAAGTTTTCTAATTGATCCCCCAAAACCTATTGGGCCCGTTGCCAAATCCAAAATTCAATTTTCCCTCCCCCCGCCCTCAAGGTCATTTCGGCACCTGTCAATCAAACTTTCTCCGCGCAGCAAAAATTTCCGGTCACCTGTCAATCAAACTTTTCTTCGCTCAAAATTTGCAACAAAACTTTCGGGAAAATCGATTTTCACTTTTGGGACATTTTTAAATAGGGCATAATATGATAGTACATTTCGTTAATTTCTTCAATATTTTTACCACCCGTAATTACCACTTTTCCCGTCCAAAAAATTAAGGCGGTCAATCTTTTTCCCCTTTTGTAGTTTAGACCACAAAAAATTTCAGGCTCATAAAAACTATTTTTAGAACGAATTTTTCGAAATTCATTTAGATCAATTTCACGCCCAAAACTAAAAGATGTAACAACATTTTCAATTAAATGTCCGGTGTAAAAGACACTGGGACATCCCGAGAATTTAATAATTTCAACAAATTTTCTTATCGCTTTTTCGCAATCTTCCAAATTTTTGGTGCCCAAACAAATTATTTTTCCAGACTCCCATAATAAAGCGGTGGATTTTATAGGATTTTCAGATTTTAAAATTGCTGCTTTAAATTTTCGGGGGTTATACTTAAATTTGCAATCATTAATCGATAATGAAGAGAAATCAATCTCAACCCCCAAATTAGCGACAGCAACGATATTGACAATGATAGGTTTTTGCATTTTTGATACAGTGTACCAAATAATCAATCGATTTTAATCCTTTATATAGGCATATCAATTTAAATCATTTCAAGGACGCATTATGTAAAATAGGTCAATGTCACATGACACACATTTTAAAGTGATGACTCGCAAATTATTTTGAAGCTGCAAATTATTTTGCAAGCTGTCACCTGTCAATCAAAATGATAGATGACTCGCAAATTATTTCAAAATCTTCAACTTTGAATAATTTTAAAATCTGTCACCTGTCAATCAATATGATTGATGACTCGCAAAATTATTTCAAAATCTGTCACCTGTCAATCAAAAATTAGCAAAAATCTTTCAAAATCTGCCACCTGTCAATCAAAAATGATTGATGACCGTCAATATTTTGCATTTTGCAGACTTATTTCGTAATCTGAGCCAGACAGACTGGTCACGTGACAGGTATTTCGCAATTGTTACGCCCCATTTTCCCCCTATATAAGGCGGGGATCCTGCCTCCGCATTCACTCTTAACCGAGCAAAATTTTTAAAAATCTCCTCTGCTGCGAATTTTTATTAAAACTTTATTATTTATTAAAATGTCTTCAAAACGTGTGAACCAATCCGGCGGACCTTCGGCCAAAAAATGGGACTTTCGAACAATTGGGTAAGAAATTAAATATTTAAAAATTCTATAAATAGGATTCTTTTATTTAGAAACAATTTTTCGGAAGAAATGTATAAATTGAACGATCACCGCACGGAGACTTGCAAGAAATTTGGATTTATGAAGAACATTACCGAATTTACCATCAACCCGGATACGCCGCACCCGGATGAACGAATGAGAGATGCGATTGAGGACATGATAAACAAGGCCTTTAAGCGGACGGAGGAGACAATGGGGCGAAAGGTGAAAATGTCTGGCGTGTCGCTCACGGGAACGGGACTTGGATACCCGGTCTATTTACCATACCGGCCCTATCCACAAAACAACGCGGACGTCGTCATGGAGGAAATTAATAAACTTGGACAAAGCGGAGGAGAAAATGGAGATGACAAGCGGACGATTTTACTTTCACGTCCGGTGCAAATGAATGTTACATGTGTTGCGCTGCCAGCTGGAGAAGGGCCACGAAATGTTCACAAATTTGACTATGGATTCAAGGAACATCAGCGGATACAGTGAGTTTGAATATTTAAAAAAAAAAATTTAAAAAAACACAAAAAAAAAAACAAAAAAAAAGTAAAGAAAAAAATTTTTAGGGTCAACAACAACGACAAATTTTGTTTATTTTATGCGTTGGCGGCGGCAAAGAATTATCTGGAAATGCACAAGGATAGTTTTCGACGATTTATGGACAACAATATTCGTCAACGAGAGGCAGCGTTTGAATTAATGCACAAATCTGGCGTCAACGATATGGAAAATAGTTATGGAGTTGAGCATCTGTCGTCGGTTCAGAAATATTGGGTAATAATAAAAAAAAATAATATTTCAGAAAAATAATAATTCTTTCAGGATCAAACTTTTCCGGGAAAATATCGTATTGCGGCCTTTGAGAAATCCGCTGACCCGAGGAGATCAATTCGCGTGCTTTGGAAGGGACCGATGGGGCGTGAAGCTGTTGTGCCTATATTTTTGGAGGACAATCATTGGGATGGCCTAAAGAATTACGTGTGCTTCTTCAACAAAGGGAAGAAATTTTGTATAGACTGTGAATGTTTCTACGACCAAGACGTCCGACATACTTATGAGTGCAAAGCCAGATGTTACTATTGCAACCGAGTCGGAGGAATGCCATGCACCAAGGAAAGAGGAGTGAAAATTGAATGTCCCAAATGCCGCCGCTACTTTTACAACCAGCAATGCTTCAATCACCATCAAAGACATCAAACATGCAACATTTGGAAGCGGTGCGTGGAGTGCAACAAAACTTATTTGTTCAATCCGAAGAGTAAACACGAATGTGGGGAGACTTTCTGCCGATCATGCGGAATTTGCCATGACCCGAAGCGAGGATGTTTTATTAAGCCAATCGTGGTCAAAGAGAAGAAGGATATCTACAGGATCGTTGTTTGGGTAAGTCAATATTAAACCCACAGGCAGGAAAAATTTATAACTTTAGGACTCGGAGACGTCACAAGACAAGATTTATAAGGGAGAGCAACGGGAACATGTGATCAACTACATCTCGGCGAGAGTGACGTGCACCGAATGCTGCGACGACGGAAACAGGGTGGCCTGTCGGATTTGTGGGATGGAACGAGAAAAGGACTGGAGCGAAGCGGAAGGGCAGGAGCCGACCAAGGACTTTTTGGAGTGGATTCTGACGGCATTTGATAAGAAGTACAAGACCTACCTATTCGCACATAACGCCGGGAGATTCGATGGGCATTTCGTGTTTAACTACCTTTGCCGAGCCGGGAAGAGCCCGATGCCGCTGATTAATGGACTGAAGATTTATGAATTTACGGTGCAAAACTCGAAGAAACACTCAATGCTGATATGGAGGGATTCATGCTTGCTGATGCCGGTGAAACTTGAAACGATGAAGGCGACATTTAATTTGGACTGCGAGGATAAGCCGTTCTTTCCGTACTACTACAACAAGAAGGAAAATTACAACACACATCTGCCCCACTTGCCGCCCATGGAAGATTATTCGCCAGGATCGATGAAGAAGGAAAAGTTCGACAAATTTGAGAAGTGGTACAACGAGAACAAGGAGACGCCGTTTTATTTGCCCGAGGAGCTGAAGAATTATTGCCGAAACGACACGGAGATTTTGTTGAAGTCGATAATTGAATTCCGGAGGATTTTGGTCAAGGACATTACGGGAGGGTTCGACCCGCTGCCAAGGAGCTGTACAAATGCGGGTGTTGCGATGAGTATTTTCAAGGCCATGTTTTTACAAGAGGAGGAGTTATCGATTGTGCCGGAGCGGGGATATGAGCGTTGTGACAGGGCCAGCGTGATCGCCATCAAATATTTGGAGTGGAGGAGCAAAAGAGACAATGTGGACATTAAGCATGCGGGCAATGGGCGAGAAGAGCAAGTTGGAAAATATAAATTGGACGGATATATTGAGACTGGGAGCGGCAGAGGCAAATGTATTGAAGTTATGGGCTGCTTTATCCACGGATGTTTGAAATGTTATGACCCGACGGCTCAGCTGATTGGAGGACGAGCGGCGCAAGATTTGTATGATGACACACAGGAGCGATTGGCTGAGCTGCGGGAAACGTTGGATGTTGAGGAAGTTTGGGTATGTTAATAAATAAAATATTTTAAAAAACCATTTTAATAATTTTAGTGTTGTGAAATCGAACAAGAGCTGAAAAAGGACGCTGAGATGAAAGAATTTTTTGATGACAGAGGGAACGAGAAGGGGCCAATTGATCCAAGGATGGCATATGCGGGAGGGAGGACGGGACCGATGAGGTTATTTGCAAAGGCCGATGAGAAGAAGAAGATTTCCGTCTACGATATTGTGAGCTTGTACCCGGCAGTAAACTACGAAACTGCATATCCGACACGATTACCCGACATTATTATACCGACGCGAGATGAAATTGACGTGAGCTGGACTAGGCCGGAGGATTTGAGGTACAAGGGGCTGTACAAAGTGAGGGTCAGCCCGCCAAAGGGGCTCAGAATACCGGTGCTGCAGTTGAAGTGTGATGAGAGATTATTGTTTCCGCTGTGTTGGAGGTGTGCATCGAGCTTTAAGAAGGAGAATACGAGATGTGATTACAAGTGCCCCCATGATGAAGCTCAGCGGAGATATGTTGCCACGTATACAAGTGTTGAATTGGTAAGAAAAAAATTTATAAAATAATTTGAGGAATAAAAAATTATAGGCGAAAGCGTTGGAATGCGGATACACAGTGGATAGATTTTATAGGGCATGGCACTATGGGGAGGATAACGACGATTTGTTTAAGGGCTATGTAAGATTATTTTTGAAATTGAAGGAAGAGGCGAGCGGTTTTCCGAAAGGCGTTGAGACAGAGGAGCAGAAGGGGAAATGGGCAGAAGAGTATAAGGAAAAGTACGGAATTGAGATTAATTTGGAGAAAGTGAAGAAGAATCCGGGCCTGAGGTACATCAGTAAGCTGATGTTGAATAGTTTATGGGTAAGAAAAATTTAGCAAAATTACAAAATTTACATAAAATTTTAGGGGAAATTTTCGATGAGGAATTCGTTGTGCAAGAATAAGGTTATTGATCAGGCGTCAGAGTTTTACGGATTGGTGTGCGACCACAAGATTGAGATTCACGACATTGTTGAGTATTCGGATGGGGCGATACGCGTTGTTTACAAGGACAAGGAGGATTTCGTCACGGAACATAGCTCGAGCAACATCATCATAAGTTTATGGTAAGATTAAATTACAAAAAAAAATAAAAACATAGTTTGAATTTAAGGACGACAAGTATGGCTCGGTTGAAATTGTTGGAATATATGCAGGAGGCGGAAAGAAATGGAGGAGAAATATTGTATACTGACACGGACAGTATTTTTGTTATGCACGACAGGGATGTGGAGCCGATTACGACGGGGAAGTATCTTGGACAAATGAGTGAGGAGTATGGCGGCTACGAAATTGAAGAATTTTGTTGTGGTGGGGCTAAGCAGTATGGGCTAAAGATGCGGAACGGAAAGACGGGGGAAGTGGACTACGTGATGAAGATTCGAGGGATAACATTTGATGTGGACAATCACAAGACACTGCACTATGAGGCGTTCAAGGAGATGGTGATGAGCTATGGAAAAGAGATGGACCCGGCCTTCTTTGTATACAAAAACGATTTTGGGTATGTTTTTTTTGAAATTTTGTAACATTTTTATTTTTATTTTTAGGCCAACGCGGGAGTCGAAGGTCGTCACGAGGGAGAAGCACAAGATGTACATGCCGATATGTCAGAAGGGGATCATCGATGAGGATTTTAATGTTTTGCCATTCGGATTTGATTGATTTCTTTTTTTTTTTGTTGAATAAAGATAAATATAAAAAAATTAAATGATATTGGGACTAGCAGGGGTGGAACGGCCTAAAGTGAAAGCCCACACCTGTTAGCCGCAATATTTTTGTAACAGTTCCAGAGGAAAATAATTTCGATGACCACTATTTTGGTACATCACTATGCAGGGGAATTGGGGATAATCTAATTTGACTCGGTGTTTGGAATATAAATGCTGCTCAACTGTTACGCCCAGAAACCCCCGGTATGCAAATAACCTATTTGCACCAACAAAAGTGATGTTGTCAGGTGAAACAAATTGATTATGCCTCAGATGTATGGTGACCAGTGGGTCATTTCTCAGAAAATTAAGGTTTTCAACTCTTCTTCTCTTTAAAATTTGGGCAAGCTCATGGGGCTCACACCTATTAAATTCGCATAAGATTTCAATGAGACTGGTGCACATTTTGCATGGGTGGGCGTATTGCCTCAGTCACTTCCTTATATACTCTTTCATCGTCTGATGAATAAAACACAGAGGTATTTAAAGAATCTTGCTTCTTTTTTCCTAACTTCAGCTTTTTAATAATGAAAATACAAAGCAAGAACATTAACACGTCAAAAGCATATAAAAAATATACCCAAGCATTTGAGCTAGATATCTTTATCGGTTCAAACTCTTTAAATATCATAATGTTGAACTTGTCAGAATCTGAAGCTGAAATTAATTTTGGAAGTATATCATTAGATCCTAGAGCATATCGATAAACTTTTCCGTTACTGATCAAATAAATCTGATTCTCGACTATTAGGAAATCGGTGTACTCGGAAGGCATTGCACCAATCGGCTCTAAATGTAATTTTTCAAAGTCTTTTTGGCTATCGTGAAGCCACCAGTTCTCAAACGAACTCATGTTGATTTCAGATTTTGTCATCTCTAACTATGAAGAGCTTTTTTCCGACATGATCAAACCTTAAGTCACCGTTTGGAAAATTTTTAAAGACTTTTTCATAATGACCACGTATGATAGATGTTTCATTTGTGTTAATATTTTTAAAAAGAAGGTATGTGTGTTCATTAAAGTAAAAACATGCCTTGGGTTTCATAACTCTAAAATCGTGGTGTAATTCAAGCTTTGTCGGTCCAATTCTCTCAATAGAATTTATCTTCTGAATTGAAATTGTCCATCCCAATCTAAGGTCTCTGCCTATCATACACAATCTATTTTGGTCAAACCCAAACATTCTATCAAGTGTTGAGGGTTTTGAAATTGTAATATATTTATTGTCAAAAAAGTTTGGTCTATCCGTGGAAATTTCCACATTGATTACTTCACAGATGCTTGGAACAAATATTGTGACAAAAATTACTAACGATAACATAGTGATCTAACAAATTTCTTAACTAATAAATCAGCTATTGCGCGAGTCTTATATAAGTTATCCATGACTTTGCAGTATGAAACCCCTGAACAGCGAACAGCCAAAAAATAAATACAAAAATGACCGCATGAATCTGAAAACGGATGCTGAATAATACGTTCGTTAAACAAAATTTTGTCAAATTGCTTAAGGTAGTCACCCAAATCTTCATTTGGGTGCTCACCCAACGAATCAAAATACTCTATTTGAGTATACGAGCTAACAATGCAGGCCACCCAATGCTCGCCAATTGTGCCAGCCTTGCCCGTATTAGCCACAAAACAATATGGGTATTTTCTGCTCCGAGGTTTGGGAATATTATTGGAGGCGAAAACGCCAATAAAATATTTTTCAGTCGCTTTAATGTTTGTCAAGATACGATTTAGCTGGTTAGAATTCATTAGATGCTTCCGTCACTACTAATAACGCGATTTGCATTGATCGATAATATTGAATCAAATTCTCCCAAAACAATCATCTCATAGCCACCAGCTTTTATAGGTTCAGTAAATTGAACCTTGACACTGGTAGTCCCGTTTCGTATGAGCTCAAATCCTGGGGTGTCATCAAGGGTAGAAGTCATTGGTATTACAAAGAAGCACCAGCCACCCAAGAATTTAGACATATTTATTGACATTGTTCTGTCGCCATCATCCATGCCTAGACCGGTGTACATATCAACAAAAGCCCTCACATATTTGCTATTTTTGAAATTGAATGAATATGGGGCTCCGGGAAATGTATACCCATTTGCCTCAATGGTAATCGATCGAATATTTGCATGTTCAAATTTAAAAGGTGAAAGAGCCTTATTACCAGTATAGGCATCAGTGGAAACAAAGCCAATAATCAACCGCCTCGGAACGACGCTTGTAAAAACATTGTGGGATAGGTCGGAGGTACCTTCGGGCAGGAAAAGACTTCTAATCTCTATTTTTCTCATTGGGTATTTTGCCGGAGTAATCTCCAGATGCTTACTGATAGCATTATTTAATGATTGAGCAACATCAACGGTCTTCACATAAATTCTAATGTCATTTACTCTAATCCGAAATTCATGAGGATTCTGCATCATCTCTTTATCTGGTTTGTAAGGCGGAGCCAAAATTAAAAACTCATCACTATTACGATAGATGCTAAATATTACATCGGAATTATTTAATAGTAAATTGGGTTGCCGCCCCAAATCGAAATTGAGTTTCACCATAGTTTCACAATTAGCGCCATCTGCAAATCGAGATGCTCTGTTTTTAAATCCCTCATTTTCAAAATTATTCTGATCGGCGTCATCAACATAGTAACAATTTGCTTCATATAATCCCCTCTTTACAACATCAGAAAACCCTAGTTCATTCATCATATATGACCGGTATGCATAATATACGCCCGAATCATATATTTCTACACCGGAAACGCTGATTTTTAGAGTTTTTATAAAGCTGTGGCCAAAGTTTTGAATTACCCCGGCATGCTTGTCAGCGTCGCTAGCGCTTGTAACTGGAATCCAATTATTATTTTGTTTTCTTTCTATTGATGTTGATAGGAATAAAAAGGTTTTATTAAGATCACAAAATTGGCTGTCCGAAAATAATCTAAAAATATATGGACCAGATTGATTTATAGCGGATAGTGGTAGCAATTCCCGAACGCTGGATTTGTTTATCGCAACATTGGTAGGAGGAATATCGAATAGTGCGAGGCCTCCTTCGAGACCATCTTCACTTGTTTTGTCAATTTTCTTTAAAGTCGCCATAGGCTTTTAATTATTGGATAGGTGATTCTATTTATACCTTTCAAACGAAACTTAATTGATCAATAGCCTTTCTTCTATTCCGCTTGCCTTTTCCACATTGCTGAAATTTATTTGAGAGATTTTCAAGCCCCTGTTTTGAATGCTGCCTAAGGGCGTCTTTTAAATCTTTACCTTGGGCTATATCACCTAAAACCCTTTGGCCTGCGGCTATTCCTTCGTTTCCTGCAGCTGTTGCAATATTTTTAGCTATTGGCGTTAAGAAGCGAACAACATTATCGAGGAATCCAAATCCTCGCTGATATTTGCTTCCGACAAAATATTGTTTTTGTCCTCTTCCTACTTGAGTTTCTAAAAATAATGACCAATCCACCGACTGTGGATCAAAGAATACATGTGTCATTTTTAAAATAGAGATTTCTTAAAATGTAAGGTGAGAATACAAGTTCCCCAATGAAATTTCACTAATTCTCCAAACGGTGTATAAATTTCTACAGAAATTTCGGCGATTCGTTTTGATTGTAAACGATGAAAATACTCGGTGCTATATATAACCTCGTTTATTGATCCCGGATCTCCAACAACATTAATGATTCGTAAAAGCGGCGCCAATCGGTTGCCTATTATGGTGTTTTCCACCAGATTCGGTGCATAAATATATATCTGTCTTACTCCACCTGTCAAATCTGGCATATAAGGAGCCTCATCACCATGATGCAGCTGCAGTTTTTTAAACCCTAATACATAGGCTAAATGTTCTGACAACTCGATATGTGGGATGGCGGCATCTAGATGAACAATAAATTTCTGATCAACAGTGTCATACCTAAATTCTATAGGCCTAGGCGGGGGTTTACCGAAATCTTCTGCGATAGATATTTTTGGTTCGGGTATCAGCTCTGCAGAAAAATTTTCCCCTTCTTGCACTTCTTTTGGCTCTTCAATTTCCTCATCAGTTGTTGGATTCGTTTCTTCTCTCTGTGACTCGATTGGATCAATTTCGTGCGGCTGCGGTGCTTCTTTATTCTGATCTTCTACTGTTTGTGGCTGTAAGAAATCCCCGATCGACTTATTTACTCTTGTTACAAGTCCGGCAAATCCCTCTTCAGTAGTATTTGCATGCTCTCTAACTATTTCCAGCTGCTTGGTTTTTACATTTCTTGCAGCAACTTTTGCTTTTTCTGCAAATTTTTTCGCTCCCTTAAGATCTTGCTTAGCTACACATTCTAGTGTACTATTTTGAGCACCTTCAACTTCTTTTGAAAGTGTGTTAATTTCCTCAAACAATGATTCAAATTTGGTACTCTTTTCTGCTAATTTCTCGAACAACTCCTTCACACCCGGAGCTTCGAGTGAGTTTGAACTCAATTCTTTTGATTGTGCCATTAGACGCCTTGTTTGCGTTATTATATTGTTAGCTTTTTGGACATATCCTTGAGTCTCTCTCCAGGCTCGATTGGATGCTCTTTTAGCAGAGTCTATTTGCTTATCTGTGCCCTCTTCTTTAGATTTTGCCTCTCTTTTTCTTCTCACTTTTCGCAAATCATAATAATGAGAAAATGCTTCATTAATTTTCTTTTCTAGCCCTCTTGCGGTTTTAAAGTTCATATCTGGCAGGTATATTTTTAAACCTTCCGTCTTCCCTTTTTCAAAGACGTTAATAAATTCTCTTCCCTCTATTCCGAGAGCTGTGAACGAATAGGGATAAATTATTGAAGAAAGGGCAACTGACCAGCTTGTGTCTAATTCTAATGTTTCTGGTAGTCTTACAATAAACTTTGAGGTTTTGTTTCCTGAAACGGGTGTATTTGATGGTAATACAATATAAAAATCATCCATTATTTTACTAAATCTGAATCTTTTACCCAACTATTAAATTTTTCAGAATATCCTTTCCACCTTACAAAATGCTCTTTAATTCCTTTCCTAACGCGCGTTTTTATAACCTCTGCAATTTTAAAAATATCTTCTTTGGACTTTACAAGTTCTTGATTATAAAAAATACCCTTGATTAGATTATCGTCAAAATCTGCAATGCGATATGAGACTGGATTTGTTGGATTAACAACGGAAATTTTGAACAATTCCTCGGTAAAATTCGGATAATAACCTTTTGTAAATGTTCCTTTTTCTTTTGTAATGCGAACGATATCACCTCTTTTAAATTTATTCTTAATTGGTATCATATTTTCCTTATATAACTTCTCCCATAGTGCTCTGGCATTTTCAAAATTTACGGAGGTTGGTTTCATCCCCGTTGTTCGATGAACACTATTATTTAGGTTTTTAACAATTTCATCTATAACGTCAACCCATCTAAATGTATTATTTTGACTAAAGTATCTATAGAGACGCTCTTTTATTGTTCGATTAGCCCTTTCCACAACGCCTGCATGGAGGTGTGGGCTATGCATTACCCTTTTTATTACATCTTTATCCTCGAAATATTTTTTCATTTTATTTGCCTGAAATTCAAGCCCGCTATCGCTATACAATTTATTTGGTAAAACCTTGGCCTTTTTGAAAACTTTTTCAAAAGCCTCTATCATATCCTCACTTCTTTTTGACTTTACCGGAGCAACAAAAAGCATTCGGCTCAAAACATCGATGCAGACTAATAAATATTTATATCCGTTGTTATATTGTTTTAATTGGTCAAAAATACAAAGGTCGCATTGCCAATCGGTATGAAAACCGGTAGGTATTGTTTTTAGTTTTGGAAATTTTTTTCTAATAGGTTTATGGAGAGTGTAAGTTTTCTGTTTTTCGAGAAAATTGGTAACGTGCTCCATATTTATTTTTGGATTTACCTTTCTTGCTTCTTCTAAAATTTTATTTACCCCCGCAAAACTTGCTGGGGATTTGAGATCGTAATAAACTTTTGATATAATTTTATCTATAGCCTTGCCCATATTGTTGGTTTAAAAAGCTTCTTTTCTCGAAGGATACCGATTGTTTTTATAGGTTTCAACCTTACAACAACTTTTTTACCCTCCCCCCACATGTCGCTTGACTTGCCAACCATTTCTCGTATTGTCGGATCTTTTAAGAGCCGGTCCTTTAAAAATTTTGCTCCCCTTGGTGTTTCTTTTTTCCCACCGACAAGATACATCAAAACATCCTTATAATTACTATCATCAATTGGCAGATTTCTATTAGATTGAACTTTGCCCATTGCCGTTATTTTAAATGTATCCTTGTTTTTAGATACATAATTCACTAGTTCGTTCAAAAAGTCTGGATGAATTAACGATGTTGTTTGAAATTTTTCAGGCGTTTTAAAAATTGGAGATGATAGAGTAGAAGGCGGTAATTGGGATACGTCTTGGTCCATTTGGGGTGGAGCTTGCTGCTCAGAAGGTTCCGGCATGCTTTTGAGCCTTATTCTAGGAACAATGGCCTTTCTTGGCTCTTCGGTCATCTGGGTTTTTGGCTGACTAACTCCCAAATACGGTGCAATATTTGGTGATGGGGTTTGATTTTCAATAATCACCTTTTGTGGTCGATTTTCTGTCATTTCTTTTAACATCCGTCTTTCCTTATAAAGCCAGTTATGTTTACTCGCTTTAATATCTTCTTTAATTGTTGTATCGTCTAAATTCTGTCTGATTTTTGCATCTAGCATTGATTTTTCATTTTGAAGATAATCTCCGCCCTGGATGGCACTTAACAGTACATAATATTCCGTTTCGGGAACCATTAACATTTTCTTTGCAAATTTCATGATGTAATTTTTTCTAATAAATGTTGCGCTAGAACACTTAAAACTGGAATTAAAACTGCTCCTAGTGCTATTCCACTTCCCTGTTGTAGCTTTTTTCTTGCTGTTTTTTCAGTTTTTGATTTGGCAATGGCTCGATAAAAATCAGCGTACTTAACAAGCCTTTGTTTTTGTCTTTTATTAAGTTTGAATGTAAAACTCAAAATGTTTGCACAAATTTCAACAATTGCCAAAATTTGATCAGTAGTTGCAGTTTCGATTAAATTATTCTTCTTTTGATCGGATCTGGTAGAGGCAAGCTTTTTTAAAAATGCTGTATTCTCCTTTACGTGAGAGCTAAATTGGTACATTTTCATATTTTCCGACATTTAATTTCCTTTTATAGATTTTTATTCATTTGGTAAATATACTTCTAAAATTTCGTCTGGAAATATTTTGCTAGATAATCTAAATTCTTCATCCGCGTTTGGGTGCATATTAATTACAAGATAGCTGAATTGATTACTGGTTGCGTTGTTATATGTCTCCATAAAGTAATTCATTCTTTTGGGAAACAGTTGTGAGCCTACAGTTCTTACCTGAAGTTGTCCTGATGGGTTTCGCATCAAGACGAGATAATGAGCATTTGCTCTTGCGGTTTTTATATCCTTACCATATAAGCTTTGGGTAACGAAAATTATGCTAACGTTCCAATTATGAGATCCCCTAGTGAATAGCAAATCAAGAAAATTATTTTTTACGTTAAGCATTAAATCGTCAAGAATAAGTAACAACGGTTTAGCTTGCTCTTTTATCATTTTCAAATCTGGAATTCCATTGTGTGTCTCGATACCCTGCCCAATTAACCCCAAAATACTATCGTTCATTTCACCATAACAATATAAAATCTTATTTGGAACGGGATCAATTAATTCTTTATAATATTTCAAAAATTTCAAAAGCCATTGGGTTTTACCGCTTCCGGTAGCCCCTGAGAGAATTAGTGTGAAAGGTCCACTAAACATTTTTTCTTTTTTATTTATTTATTATTATTATTATTTATAGGGATGGTCCCTCACATTGTGTATCGACTGAAATTTGGGGCGAATTAAAGTTTGATTGACAGGTCAGCTGGAAATTTTTGGTGCGCGGAGAAAGTTTGATTGACAGGTGCCGAAATGACCTTGAGGGTGGGGGAGGGAAAATTGAATTTTGGATTTGGCACTGGCCCAATAGGTTTTGATTGTTTAATCAGAAATTAATCCGCACTTTTTCAAAACTTTGCTTTGGGCGGCACGGTCAAAGGCCGCTCGGATTTTGGATCAATAGGATTCGGCCCGCCACTGCATTTTGGTGGTTGGATCAAAACACTTGTACCGATCCAATAGGTTTTGGTTTGGGTCGGCATGATCAAAGGACACGATAGCTTTAGATCCTGCGGGCGGCAAGATCGAAAAGCCCAATAGGTTTCGGTTTGGGGCGGCAAGATCAAAGGGTTGGACCCCTCCAATAGGTTTGGGCTTTGCGGGCGGCATGTTCAAAGGCCGCACGGTTTTGGTACCCGCTCGGTTTTGGGGCGGCAAGATCAAAGGACCCGACCCCTCCAATAGGTTTGGGCTTTGCGGGCGGCACGATCAAAGGATCTGACCCCTCCAATAGGTTTGGGTACCCGCGCCCTTTTTGGCCGCGCCGTACCCGCGCGGTTTTGACGCCATATGCTGCTGAGGACTGACCTGAAAAAGGCAATTTTTAATATAACTAATAGTTGACTTTATAAAGAGTCATTTTATCAAGAATTGACAAAAAAAAAACTATTTAAAAAAACATGATTTTGCCAATTTAGGTGGCTTTTTCATAAAGCTCTCTCCAGCTAGACCAAGTGGAGCCGCCGAAATCATAATTGATTCTTAATCAAACAAAATTGCATTTTTATTAATCATTCATTAAAATACAGCCTTTAAAAAGGATTTTACAAATATTAAATTACTTTAAATTACAACTAACAAAATTTGTTACAATATTTTATTTTTTAATCCAATTAAAAATAATTTAATGGTAAGACAATTAATTAGTGAAACCGATTTGTTTTCTACCTAAATAATATTAAGTGTAGGCATTTAACTATTAATTCAAAAAAATATTTAATTTATGATAAATGATTTATAAAAACACCAAAAATGTTAAATTTTTATCTCAAATTAAAGCGAACAATAATTTTGTCAAATAATATTATAAAATGATTAATTGTTAAACGATTTCCAGCAATAATTATTACTCATTTTTGCAATTCTGTCAACGGATAAATTATTAAAACGTCAAGAGCAAAAGGGACTTTATTTTTGTTCCATAACAAAACCGTTTTAGTAACGAATAAATCCAATGTTTGAGACGTTAATTTTAATTAAATATCCAAATACTATTGTTTATGGTTAAATTTATTTCAATAATATTTCTTTGTTAACATTTGGTAAGTTATTTTATAGATTAAGATTAGGGGCATATAATCGGGACTAAAACCTCAAAATATTTAAACACTTTTAATATAATTAATACTTTAATTTTTTTTAATTCTTATAATAAATAACTTCTTGTTGCAAAAAAAATTAACTTTTTTGCACATTCATCCAATAAATGCTTAAAATATGTTCATAACTTATAATTAAAATGTTTACAATATTTTTTAATTTAAATAAACATTTTTGCAGATTTTGGTTCAATTCAATATATTTATTTAATTTCAAATTATAACAGCCGCGCTAATATCCAACTCAGTTTTTCGAGTGAAGTTTTATTTGGGGGTTTTTTGTTCATTAAAATACAGAAATTATCCATTACAAAGGTCCGACCTGTTAGTCGTGGTATTCAATTTGACATAAAGAGTGATGATTTTTGCTAACGTAACAAATTTTTTTGTAAAAAACAATCCTTATTTAAATTTTCATTTATTATTAATCAGTACGAATTACATTTTAATCAAAATGCCTCCGACCTTCCTGAGTCGTCCGGTTTTGCCGACGTTGCCCGTTACTACCGTGCCCTATACTTTAAGTTTTTGCTTTATCTTTTGAAGCTTTGGTGTTGAAATAGATGATTCTGTTAAATGTCACTTTAACATCCCAATTTAAAAGAATACATATCTCGCCTTGCTTTATACTGTATAATGAACGTTTTCATTTTATTAAGATTGTAGTAATTTTGTTACCTTATATTTTAATTTGATGTATGCAATTACGCCATTCAATGATTTATTGCTAGCCATGTTTGATAGATTCAGACCTTTTTGTTTTTTACGACAATATAAATTATTAAATTTACTTTTTCAAGTTTTTAAAAATTTAACCTATTTATAATTTTGCTCCTCCAGTTAAACAGATATTGTTATGAAAAATTTTGGTATTAAATTAAATTTTTCAGAAAATAAATTATTATTATATTGTCTGTTTTTGGGGAATAAATTTTTTATTATTAAGATAATTTTTTCATCGTTCAATAAGATTTTATTTATTATTTTGTTCGTTAAACTTATTTTTAGTTTTGATGGCTTTGTTTAGGTTTTTTTCTCATTTAAATTTATTTCTTATTTCCGCTTATTAACAAATTACTGTTGTAATAATTTTATTTATTTTTGCTTTTCCTAATATTTTTGCAAATAATCAAATAAAACTTTTTTGGTTACCGGAAAACTTTTATATTTTTTAAAGCTATTTGGAGTGTTGCTGCCGTGTTGTCGTTGTCATTGTCGCCACTGGGGTTTTTATTGCTAATGATTTAGTAATTCAACGTTTTTTTCTAACTTTTTTGATTTGTTCTGAATCTTAAATTTTGTCTTATTTTTAATTTAAATAGGAAATAAAAAAATTTAAATTCAGTTTTTTTTATTTATAACTATAATTTAAATACAAATGGCTTTGCTTTTATCAAGTTAAAATCTGGTAATTTTAGTTTATTGAGTAATATTAGTTTAGCAGTTGTGTATATTGATGATTTATTAAATTAAAAATTTATTTTAATTATTAACCGATATTTTATATTTTTTAAATTTATATAAAATGGAATATTGTAGACATATTATTACGATGGTAAGATTCTTTATTAAGTAAATTGGTTAATTCTCTCAAAAATATTATTTTTTCGGGTTTTAAATTTTAATTTTTGTTAAAATTTTATGAAACAATAAATTTTATCATATTGAGTTTTTTTAGCAATATAATGTGTACTGCTGTTTGTATTTGATGAATTGAGTCCTGAGCTAAAGAGATACCAGTCCAGCATTCCATTAACAAGGCGATGTGCTTTGCGAAACGGTTTCGCTTAATTATGGTAACAACATTGATGAAAGGTGAGGTACAAAATAAATTAATTAGTTTATATAGACAATTTATTATTGACTTAATTCGTGTAATTAAATTGAGTTTTTTAAGGTATCAAAACTTAGTGTTTTCATTTTAAATAACTATATTTTGATGCCAAATATAAATCATTTTAAGCCTTAACTTTAGATTATTAAATTAATTAACTAAATTCTAATAACAATAGAATGGTTTGAAATGGCGGCGCATTAAACGTAGTCATTCTGAGGATAAAGCAACACCTTTAAAATAAATTTAAAACTATTTATTATTTTTATCGGCATAAACTTTAAATCACACGGGAAAGAATGAAATCACATCCGTGCTGAAGCATAAAACTGCACTGTTCCGATTAATCTTTATTTTGGTTTTTTTGTTGAAAAATCTTTGAATCAATTTATCAAATTATACATGTTTAAACACCCAATCACTAAGCGCTATAAATCGAGCACATTTATAGTTACGGGGGTTGTTTATTTTTCTTTGATTTAAAATTTTTCCGACTGTGCTGCCGAGTGACTGTATTTCCGAATTCGACTCTGGTTTTTGGTAATTAATTAGTAAAAAAAATAACTTTTTGTACGACATTTTTATATACACACTATATAAAAACAAAACTACACATGAGAAATATTTGTTATGGTCTGTTTTTTATTGAATAAATCCAAATTTGTATTAACGTTATTTATTAAAAAACCATTCTTTATAATAAATTAGAACTTTCCATAAATTTATTTAGTAGTTAGTCCTAAGCACTTCAGTAAATATTTTCAGATTTTTCGTCTATGGCCGAGTTCTTCCGTGATTTGTTTTTGTTCGCAGGGCTGAATGAATTCAACTATTTTTTGTTTTTTATTGAGTTTATTTTCAATTACTTAGCTTTTACATTAGAAAATAAAATAATTTTACAAAAAAAAAAGCAATTCAATTATCTTATCTTTTTTTATTAAATATAGAAACTATACTTATTTAACTTTCCAATTTTTAAAACTTTCTTCATTTAACAATCTTTTAAGCACAACATAAACATTATTCAAAGAAACTTTTATATAATATCAAATTTATACTTTAATGATTTTTGTAGTGAATTTGATATTTACAAATATAAATGGTCTTATAGTTAGTAGTTTAATATGTATAGATTTCTTTATATATCGTTTACCTCTTTTTATTAGAATATTTTGTGTAACGAATATTTTTTTATAAAGTTAAGCTTAAATTACCTATATAATTTCCCAACATCAAATCAAAAAAAATTAAACTTTTTGTCATTATTTAGTATATTTTTGGGAAGAAATTTTTCGAAGTCTCAAATTCTGTTCTACAATGTCAGACTTTCAAATTGCCATAATAGTAAATAAAAGGGAAATATTTATAAAGTTTTAAATTTAATGCATTGACCTATTATTTTTTATTTATAGGTCTATGTAATATTAAACCAAGACTTTTTGCAAATATGTATTTTCATTTAATTTTTTCCACAATTAGGGGCCTATGTAAAAGTAAATCAATCAAATTTATATTAACTTTTATATTTTAAGAAAAAGTTATAATATTTTGTTTATTGCTGTATTGTTTAAACTATTCAAGGTATTATGACAAATAAGAGTTATCAAATTGTCTAATAACTGAAAAAAAAATGTGGTACAAACAAAAGAGGAAAGCTTCAGCCCCGGCGTCTCTTGGTAAGAATATAATTATTATCTTCAATATATGTCTAAGGAAAAAAACATATACTTAATACATTAAGGTAAGGAGAAAACTACCATACAATTACAGTAAAAATACATAAAATTTAATTTTTTTTATAAATGAAGAATTAAATTTATATTTAAAATTGATAAAAGTCATTCCAACAATACAGAGAATTCTTATAAAATCGATTAAACAAAAATCAAAGTACACCCGTGGGACCGTTTCTGCTGGTCATTTTGGCCAGGTTCTCACACGGTGTGCTAACGACCTACTTTCACTGCATTTGGCAATTTATAATGCAGATGTTAACGTGTTAAGTGCCACCTTTATGGCCATTTAATTGGTAAAATTGTGCGATGAAACAATAGTAATTAAACAGTAAATTTAAAATGTTAATTATACTTAATTATTACAAAAATAAAATCATAGTAAAATATACTGGCGGTTTTCAACATGCTCGACCGATTAAAAAAAACATATATATCCTACTATGACTCGAGAAATCGTCACTACGGGATCAAAACAAGTAACGAAAACGGGCGTGAAAAACTCTTATATGTTGATAATAAAATAAGCAAATCAAAAACCTTTACTCTATATAAAACAATAAACTTAAAAATGTAGATTTTGATTAAATTTATTTATATGAACTAATAATGCAACTGAAAATATTACACATTTAATTCTATCTAATCGATAAAATTTTTCAATAAACTATAAAGGTATAAAAATCTGCCCAATAAGTTCTGTAAATTTAAAAGACCCAGATTCTAAAAAATCAATTATAATGCCGACGATGAACACTGCCCGATCTGAATTGCTGGACAAATGCAGAGACTGTCCACCCTGAAAGGTTGGCAAACAATTGATCTTAATCTTTAAAATAACTTTTTGTTAAACCCCGAATGTTTATTTAAATAAAATAAATTTAAACAATAAACAAAATATTTTAAGTATGTTTAGAAAAAACAAAAAAATGAATCAATTGAAAAATTTGGCGAGTATAAAATGCCAAAACTAACCTATCCGAAAGGCTAAACGTATGAACCCGTTAAAAGCCGAATTCAGCGAGTCCCGTAATTCGCCAAATACCAAAAAACAGATTAAAGTGTAATGGTAATTGGTTTGAAGAAACACTGATAAAATATGGGTCTGTTAAAAAGGTAGCAATTTGAAATCACTATTTGATGTTGTAATTTTTAACTTATACAGACTAATAATATATACACCCTTAACCCAAACTAAAATTTTATATAAAATATTTAATTTACAGAAAATCACATATAAATATGGCATTAACAAAATATAATTCCAAAAATTAAAATTTAATTGCTGGAATTGTAGCGGGATCGGACACAAGCGCAATGATTCAAGCTGAGTTTGCTGGGAAGCGCTTTGCAGATATTTGGAGCTTTGCGACAACAAATTAAATTAATTAAACAAAAATATAAAATTTACTTAAATTTTCTCCTCAGAATGCGGACATTTACAGTTCATTTTACATAAAAGTGTGCATTTTTTAAAATTTATTATTACAAATAATAACATTAAGAGCTATATAACCAAAGATAAAAGGCGGATCTGAAATTGTAAATTTTAAATATTTCTTTTATTTCAATAATAGTAATGATTTTATGCCCATCATAAACCTTTATTAATAGTTTTTTTGTGTTTATATACAGTTTTTAAATTTGTGTTGCAACTGATTATATCTAATTTATTGTGCTTTCGTCAATTTGGTCGCCAATGAAAATATACTGGACTCAATTGCTGCAGAGCCGGAGCCGCCTTTGAACAGAATAATTTTAAATTTTAAAAAGTCAATAAAATTAAGTACAAAAATAAAGCACGATTTCATTGAATAAAAAAAGTATAACAGCAATTTAATAAACAGCTCAAAAATAACATTTGGAAAATAAAGACCCGTGTTTAATAGTCACATTATTATTACCAAAATAAGTATTAAATTTTCTTTGTAAACAATTCTTATAAAATAGGGGCGGAGTATTGTATGAGTGGGGGGGGGGGGGGGAGTGGGGGTGTAGAATTTATTTATTGTGCGGTAATTTTATTTAAGTAATATGCATATAGAGTGTCCAGTTATGACATAAGATGTTTAGTAACTTCACATACTAAATTGCCTGAGGCCAACACACAAGCCCTCAGGGGGTTTTTCTCAAATTACCCCCAATTTCAGTGTTCTCTTCAAATAACATATTTTCAGACCATTGGAATTCGTCTCTCCCTCCTTCAGGCAATACATACTTTTATTCTGCTCAATAATTTTCCACAATTATGTGCTTTTAGCCAACTTTTTTAGTAACCCCATTTTAATTAAATATTTAAATGTAAAAACATCTAAATTTTAAAAAGGTTTCAATTTAAAATTAAACTTGAGTATATCCACGTTTTGATTCAATTAAAAAGTTATAATTAATGCAAAACCTAAAAAGCAATATGACAAGTAAAGAAACTGGCGAGAGACGATTAAATCATCCAAAATAAAATGCGTTTTATTTTATAATATGAAATTAATTGAAGAAATTTGATAATAAAACTAAAAAAGCTTTTAAAACAATTTCGGAAACAACAACGGGTATACAATAAATTAGTCATCAAACAAAACCAATAAATACATAAAACACTAGTTTGATGATTGTAAAAGACCGCGTGAGATTTATTAGTAAAAAAAAAATATTAATTTATAGCCTTTACCATTAATTTAAAACACGTCTCTGAGGAACACAAAAACGAGCATGGATAAGAAGTGGAAACTTGCATACCCAGAAAAAATATAAAAATTGATATCTTCGATAAAAACTTCAATGGCATACAGAATTATTATTCATTTTTAAAAGATAAGTCAAATAAAAGTTAAAATTTAGGATAATTAATGTTGTCATTGTAAAAAATGTAAACAAATAAGCAATAAATGCTTTTAATTAAAATAAATTATTTTCTTTTTTATGAATTTTCATTAAACTTTTAAACATTTATTTTTTGTAATACGTAATAAAATCATTTTAATTTTAAGGAACTTTAATATGTAAAACTTTTTAAAAGCGCTACTTTGATATTAAATGTTCAATTACATATAATTATATATGGTGAAAAGCGCTTTTTCGACGGCCAAAGCTGGGCATATCAACAGCCAACTCTTCTTTGAGTTCGACAAAAATAAATTTTAAATTTTTATTACTGCAAACGACTAAAAAAATAATTCAGGCAAAGTTTAAAGAAAATTAAAACAACAAATTATAAAAATGCTTTGGAAAGCACATCTATCTATCTATACATAAATTGGGTGTAAAAAAATAAATGAACAAAAAATTAAATACACTAATATATATACAATATTATTATAGTGTGTTTATGAGAGGTACAAGCAGATGAGAATCATATTGGAACGACAACAAGATTTATAAACATTGTAAAAAAATGTTGTTAATTTAAAACGAATTTAAATGCGCTTTAAATTTTTTTTAAATTTGTTAAAACAATCTTAACTTTGAAAAATTATATTTATACAACCATATTGTTATCAACAAATCGGCGCAGGATTCCAGCAAAACCAAATGTACAAAAACTGGATTGAAGAGGGAGAACTCGACGATTAAGCGCGTTTCAATACCCATGAAATACACCAGTAATAAAATTAGTCTTGAAGGAAGGAATCAGTCATGAATGTCAAATGAAAAGTTAAAAATAAATAAAAAATCAAATTAATTAAAAATTGAATTTATTTTTAATATTAAAGTTAACAAATTTTTAATTATCAATAAATACCCATGCAAATCCCGCATAATATTTGATTGTATGCATTGTTTAAGATTCTACTTCAACACATAAAGCATTATTTTATTTAACAATTGCGGGAATATGCTATTAATTATTACATAAAAAGGAATCAATCTATGCATAAAACATTATAATATAATCGAAGTGCGCCAAATTTAGATAAAAACTTTTAACAAAAATGTTAAAAACTCTAAAACAAATTTCCCGACCCTGGTTTTGGGTAGATTCTGAAGTTTTAATTCAATACTGGTAAATACACCATACACCTTTTTCCTCGTCATTCGAAAACGAAAAATCGGTTTTTGGCTGTTTGACACTTCCCACAACTTGGAAAAAAATTGAATCCTAAAAAATTTATATATATTCTTCAACTATAAACCTACAGCATGATAAGGAACAACGGAATTTTCAAGAGTTTTGGCGGTATGGACTCTAACTTTTAAAAATCCTTAAAAGGCGTTGGCTTAATTAGCCTGAATCCCTTTACGTTCACATGACAATAATGAAACATATAATATAAAACATTAACAAAATAACAATTATTATTGCTATTAAAATTTTTGTATTACTATGTAATAAACAAGAACTAGTAACAATTTCTGCGCGCTCATTCATATATCGTGCATTTAAGTTGAACTCAAGATTTAAAAACTATATTAATAAATATTAAACAGTAATAAATTAAAAATAACAATAAACTCATACTGGCCGCAACCACTCAACGCTTTTCTTGTAAATAATGGCATCATGCAACCGTTGAAATAACCGCAGGGCAACAAAATTAAATTTAGAAGTGCGCACTTATTTTGTATCAATAAAAAGTCAAAATAGCGCAAACGTGGTCATGTGTTCGCCAACAAATAGCTGTTTGATTCCTGAAAATGCAAAAAAATTAATAACCAAAACTTTTAAATGAATTGGGTGTAATAAATTGAGGAAAATCACGCAAAAAGCAAAATAATTAGCAAAATTGACATTATATTAATGGAATGTTGTAAATAAATTTTAGTTTGAACTGACAAATTAGGCGAATAAAAGCCTGCCACCTAAGTCGTTTAGGTGTGCAGACAAGTAATTTCATGATAAAGTTAATTTAATTTTATATTTTTTGCTAATACATTTTATTCTTTTAAAATATTTTATAGATTAATGTTAAAACTAAATGCCGGTATCAAAACAAACTAAATTGCTGGCCCAAGATTTCTTTAAATTCGTCGAAATCAGTAAGGGTTAATGTATTAACGAAAAACCCAAGAAAAGTTAACTCAAACATTAAAATATTTATAAGACGAATTTTGAAGGACATGATGCAGGTTAAATCAAAGAAACTGTTTCATAAAATAATTAATGAACATAAAAAACTCCAAACAAACTAAACAGCTGAAGCTCAATACCTAATAAAGTGGAAATAATCATTTTTGACAAAAAATGTCTCATTTCGAATAATTACAATTGTTTTGAAAAAAAACCCTTAATTTTTTTTAATGTTAACAGTATAACAAATTTTCGGAAATATAATAAAAAAATTTTAAAATATAATTTAAACTTAATCTAAATGTTTTGGTTTTGGGTTTTGGTCCAGACTCTACTCCAAATCGTTTACTCTAGGACTTCCAAAAAGGGTGATTGCTTAAAATTCCATCCCTATATGCTAGGAAAAATGCACTTTCTTTGTTTGTTTGTCTTTGTTAAAACAAATAAAATAAATTTTTTATTATCAATATTTAGAATACCTTTTATACAATTATTAATTATTATTGATTTATTTTTTTAGTGTTTTTTTTAATTTACAGCGTCAAGGCAAAAAGATCATACGGTCTCATTATTGATTTTTATGCTATGACAGACGATTTTTGTATTAATTAAAATTTACGGCTTTTTGTTTTCGCAAACTTATTTGCCAGCCAGTGGCAGATTGAGTGTCCGTTTCATCGAAGATGACCCTTCTTGAAATTAGTAATATACCTTTTTGTACCAATTGAATTTAATATTTAATAGTGAAAATTATTGTGAATTTAAAAATTCTTTTTGGGGATTTGGGCTGTCTTTATTTATGCCATGTTTATTCATTAATTGTATATTGCGCTTTTTCATTATAATAATGTTAAATATTTTAAATAAAAAATTATCAATTAGGGTTTAATAATTTAAATCTAAAATTTTTATTTTTATAATTTTTTTTTACAATTAAGAATTTTTAAAAAGAAAGTTTATAATTATCGCTGCGTAAATTTTTTGAAAGTTTATTTGATATAAATCATTCATTATAAAAAAAGTCAGAAGTTCAGTGAAATATATATTTGAAATTATATAGTAAATATTTTTTTATTTTTTAAGCCTGCTGCTTGCACGCGCTCAATCGCGCTATGCGGTTGCTTCTCAGTCGTGGAATCCCTTGCTATATATTTTACGAGCACATACTAAAAACATTTGCTTGCGTTTGTTTTCACCAAACCTTTATCCGAAATTTGGCAACAAATGTTGCTAATAAATGAGGATGATTATTTATACTTTATAATTGTTTATTCAATACTTATTTTTAAGTTATTTAAAATGAAACTTGCTTTAGTCAAGTCTTTAATTAATGAATTCATCATTTGATGCTGTTTTTTCTAAAATTTTAAAAATTTACTTTAGTATTTTTAAGCCAACCTGTAATTTTTATAACAATTTTATTTATGTACTTAAATAATAGTTAATTATGATTTAAATGATCGTTTGCTCGCTAATGAGATAGCTGGGAAAAAAATTTTAAACCAGCATTTTTTGCGTTTGTTGAGAAGTGAGAAATTTGTTACAGATATTCTCAATTTGGAATTTTTCTAATAGAATAAACTTCGTTTTTACTTTAAATTTTTTATTTTTTCTGGGTTAAATTAATGTTTTGTTTGTATTTAAATTGAATTTCAGAGTTGCGAAGTGATAAAGAATATTTTTTTTTATAAATAATTAAATTTTAACATTTAATTTACTCATTACTTTAGTCATTTCTTCTTTCAAATTCATTTTATTTACACGCTTTTGTTTCTGCATGTGTTTAATGATCACAGTGATATTTTAAAGAATTTATTTTTAATACTAAAGATTTTGAAAAAAACTTCCATATTTTAAATCAAAAAATGCATGTTTACGAATATTCGGTGAAATTGCTTTTATTTTCTGGTTTATAACATCTTCCTTTATTATTGTAATGTAGAATGGGTTAATTTATCGAACTTAAATGGATAACTTTTATTTAATAGTTTATCTTATGTTTAAATATACTTTTGGTTTTTATTTATATTATTATTTTAAAACTGTTTAACGGTTGTTTATTTTTGTTACTCAATTGAATATTAATTAAACCTTTTTCAAGTTGTTCTTAACTTTTCGCAGCTTTGAATCGTCGTTTAACATCTTTTTTTAATTCCAAACTTGGTACATTTTTTTGCACAACGATGGATATTTTTATAATAAATATTATATTTTTATTTTATTAATGAAAGAGAGATCAAAAATGGATTTTTATTTGAATTTTCTACCTTTATTATTTATTGTTTTTATTTTATTTGTATTTAACCAAATTTAACGGCGAAAATTTTTTTATTTAAACGATAGATGGATATTCGTAAGCAGGCAATATAAGAATTCACAAATAATTCTGTTAATGTTTGCTGAATAAAGTTGTTTAGGGCTAAATACAGTTGAATAATTTATGAAGGCCTGGTGTTGTTACCGCGTTGGTATATTTATTTAAACTTGAATATCAGAGCAGATTTTTTGTTATATATGACGTATTTATTTTGTATCTTTTTTAAATAATTAAGTTCAGATAAAATATTTTGGATTGTATTTGAGAATTTGTTAAATTTAACAATTATTTAAAAATTGGGTTAACTTCGCAATCAAATGTTTTGTTCAAAATCAATTTAAGAAAAACTATGCAAAGTTGAAAATAAAACTAAGCAATTTACAAAATGTGACTAATTGGTGTTTTTGCTTTCGAAAATTTTTTTGCATAAAACATCTTATTTGCAAAATGAATTAAAGAGAATAATAAAATGAATAATAGTGCGGTAAAATTAAATAAAGTACATAATTTTTGCCTCTTATGTATAGAAACATCGACATTAAATACCATCAATCAAAAATAAACTGCTTTTTTTAAACGCTTAAACAAACAGAGCCGAAATAGAAATTTATTTTTTAAAATTTGAATAAGCAAATAACAAAAACAAACTAGCATTTTAAGGGTTTTGGGGGGAGTTTTTTTTGTGGAGGGACTGGACTAACCAGGGGTTTCCTGAGGACGAACAATTAATCACATAAATATAAACATTTTATAAACTTAAAAGTTTGATTATGGCGAAATTACTAAACGTTGTATTGAAGAATGTTAAAGACATTCAAAATTTAAAGAATATATTTACTTATCCAAATCGAGGCGAGTTTTATTTATATATTTGTAAGAAAAGCTCAAAATTCAATTTCGAAATTCATTTGATTTGATTATAATCCAACTTTTATTTACTATGATATTATAAAACTATTGCTTGTGAAAAAAAAACTAAAAACTTCGTGGACGAAGTTATCTGCAAGTATCATAACTAATAGTATTGGATTTAATTTATGATTCAACAACAATAACATTAATCAAGATCAATTCCGATTCCGCACAGATTTTTGTGAGCGGTTAAATGCATTTTTTGCATCCGAGCAATATAATAAATATTTTTACAATAATAGTAATTAAATACATTTTTGAATTTTAAATTTTATGTTAAATATCAATTAAATGGTTATTTTATTTTATGAAAATAAAAATGTTGATTTTATCAAAAGTTGGTTGAGGATAAAATGAAAATTGGGATTTCACTCACAATATGATTCGGAACTGTTTTTCATCTAAGTTTAATTTTTTTACCGTGTTTGTGTCTTTGTTTTCCAGCTCAGATTTTCAATTTTCCTTTAATTCTTATGCCTTCTGATCTTCAGCTGTATGATTTTCACGGTCAGGCTTAATGAAAAGCTTGATAATAATTCTTAAATCATTATACATCTTTTGGTTTTTCAAAAAAGGTTTAGTTATCATCTTTAAATATTTATATAAAATTAAATAAAATATAAATTATTAATACTTTGAAAGTGGCGTTATTGCTGCCTGGCGAGTAATGTTTAAGGAATGAAGTTTAAAGTTTAATATTTAAAGACTAAAATTGTTTCCATTTTCTGGTTGAAAGCTATAGTTAATATTTTATTTTTCGTCATTGATAAAATTTAAGTTTATAAAAAGCGTCAATTGCTTTTTTTAATTGTCTATTAGGATTTGAGTTTATTAATTGTGCTTGGTAAAAAATAAAAATTTTCTTATTTTACTTTAGAAATGATAAGATAAATCTGTTAAAATATTATGGGTCTTTATAAATTGCATAGAGCCATTTTTGTTATGTTGACAACTCATTATAACAAAAAAAACATAATGTTCAAAAAATGCATAATATAATAACTGAGTGCTAAAGATAATCTTGGGTGACTGGCGCTGCTCGTGAGAGCGATGATACTTCAGGTCAACATCAGTTTTATTGCAACGATGTTTCAAATATATATAAACAATTGTTGTTGAGTTTTTTTGTTTTCTAATGTTCGAGGATTATTTATGATTTATTGTGACATAGATTAATAAATTTATTTTTGAATATAGTTGGCATAATCCGTAGAATTAAATTTAAAAAGAAAAATATTACTTTTACATATTTATACTCCAAAAAAAGATTATTTATTACCATAATTTCACCAATTTGCGCAGTCTAACTGATAATATTACTTTATCTTTTAACTTTATAAGCAATAATTCAAAAATACTTAAAATTATATTATTCAAAGCAATGATTATTTTTATAAGTCTCTAATTTGTTTTGACATGGAGCCGCTAATTCTAAAATCAAATATATTCTAGAAGCGATAACTGAATATTTATTTAAAATTTATTAAATTCACATTTCCTTTTTAATTTATTTAGTAATAAAATTTTTTGTACTAAATTCCTCCTGTTGACTTTGTAATTTTTATGTTGACACTTTTTTAAGAAAATTTTTTTTAAATCCACATGATTGGCAGCCATCTCATTCTAGCAAACTCTTGAGTTCAAAAAATGTTGGTTAGTAACTTTTTTATTTGGTTAGATACCAACAAAATGTTGTGCTGTCTTTAATTGCATTTATAAATTAAATAATTAATTTTGGGTAATTAATCTTTGGCTGGACAAAGAGTTTTTTGATTTGTTTAAAGTCAGACAGCTTCCCGCTGCCATGGATATTTGGTTTAAAATGTCCATTTAGTTTTAAGATTATTAGCTGAAAATTAAATCTAAAACATCACAAATGGTTTTGCATTTGCATTTTTTGCTTCAAGATTTAAGGTGTCTTTTTTTATATTAAATAATGTTATAGCGACAATGCGGTAGTAGTAAATATTTACACAAAGGTAGGTTTTTTTAAATGTTATTTCTTTTAAAAAATCACAGAAGCGACTAAAATCATAAATTAACACCATTTGAAGTTATTCAAAAAAAATAGATTAATTAAAAAACTGTTTCCAGTACAAAGTGTTGAATTGCACTGTGTGAATTTTTGCTGTAATATATATTCTGTTATTTATAAGATTAATGTTTTGCAATGATAATAGATTATAATCTCTTTGTTTTTTTTAAATTTAAGTGGGTCTGTTGACTCTTAATTGTGTGTTTAAGATTGCTGTTGAATCTTCAATAAATTTTATTTACACTTCTTTGGCGTCAAAAAGAAGTTTTCAATTATTAGCAATTGGAGTGCGAACTGATTAAACTTACGGAGGGTCCGTGAGTCATTCCTGCAGTCGATCGATAAACAACTTGCAATTTGTGTCAGCACCCCAAGCTGCAAGAATAACATCCAATTATTCATGGTAGGGTTGGTCCCCGACCCCTCGGGGGCGGAAAAGTCGGGGTCGGGGTTGGCCGGGGTCGGCCATGTCGGGGGTCGGGGTCGGGGACGACCAAATTGTCGGGGTCCGGGACGACCAAATTGTCGGGGTCGGGGGTCGGGGTCGGGGACGACCAAATTGTCGGGGTCCGGGACGACCAAATTGTCGGGGTCGGGGGTCGGGGTCGGGGTCGGGGTCGGGGTCGGGGTCGGGGTCGGGGTCGGGGTCGGGGTCGGGGTCGGGGTCGGGGTCGGGGTCGGGGTCGGGGTCGGGGTCGGGGTCGGGGTCGGGGTCGGGGTCGGGGTCGGGGTCGGGGTCGGGGTCGGGGTCGGGGTCGGGGGTCGGGGTCGGGGGTCGGGGATCGGGGGTCGGGGTTGAAGAAAATTTTTCATCAAATTTTTTTCAATAAAAATTTAGCAATGTCTTCACTAGGCAAGCATAAAATAATTTTATTTTTAAATCCGTTCATCATCTTTAAAAATCTCAAGAGTGAAGGGAATTTTGTAATTTCTGAAAAAAAATTATTTGATGGAGTTCACGTCATGTTTGACTTGGCCGAACAACTCAGAATAATAGAAAATCATCAAATTTTTTCGAAAGGCTAAAACTTCTCCAAAAATCTTGTTGTGGCCAAGTTTTGCTTTGATCAATTTTGGTCAGCGATTTTTCTAAAAAAATTGAGGGGGTGGGGATTGGCGCCAGAGAATTTTAGAAATTTTGTTGGGATTTCCAATTAAAGAGTTAAAAAAATGGTGGTGTTTTAGAAGTTTTTTAGAAATGGGAGGAGTAGGCGGTGCCGATAGGCGCCGCCGGGAAAAATTTTTTTGAAGATTAACAATGTTTGTTAAGAAAAATTGCTTCGAAATTAACGAAATTTGTCTAACACTTCCTAAATTTTGGAAATTTTTAGTGAAAATTTTTGACTATAACTTGTTGAATTTTCAAAATTTTAAAGAAATATATGGAATAAAAAATTGCGCTATTTTTTCTAGAACTTATGACACTAAATACTTATGATCATTCAACTTTGAACAAACATTTTTTAAATAGTCATGCAATTTTGATGATCAAAAAGTTAAAAAGAATTTTTTAAAAATTTCTATAAATTGTTTACTCCACTATTGATGTTCATATTAAGTGGCAAAAAATTATTTACTCAACCGGGATTCGAACCCACACTTGAGCAAACCCATAAACACAATCACTTACCACTACACCACCACATAATCTACAAACTTTATTTTCAAAAGTACTTATTTCTCAAGTCGATCTTTAGGGGTGTTTGTTCACCCCCGACCCCCGACGGGGTTCGGGCGTCGGGGGTCGGGGAGGCCGGGGTTGACCATGTCGGGGGTCGGGGTCGGGGACGACCCCCTTTTTGGGCTCGGGGTCGGGGTTCGGGGGTCGGGGGTCGGGGTCGGGGACCAACCCTATTTACAACCAAGTCGGAAAACCGTTTTGTGCTAAATATTGTTTTTTACTAAACAAAAAAACTACCCAAATGGATAATTTAATTTGATAATTGGAGAAATTTTTAATATTTTAATTCAAGTTTTATACTGTTTGAAATGAATTTAATCATTTATAAAATAAGTTTAGTTTGAAATTTAAATGTTACTGTATTGAAATGACAGATTTGTTGACTCGTCTTGCAATTTAAATAATCATTTTTTATTTTTTATTTATTAAAGTTTACTAAATTGGCACTTTAGAAATGATATTGTCGCCATTTTTTATTTGTAAAATTAAATTCTTTTTTTAATTTAATTTTGTTTGAATTTTTCTCTTTGAATGAAATTCTTTTAATAAATAAGATTTTTTGTTTTTATCATGTTTGTGTTTTAGAAGGTGATTTCTTATTTTATTAGATTAAATTTTTCTTAAATCAAGGGGATTCGTTCTTTAGTAAAACCATAACAAGAATCGTTAACATGCTTAATAATTAATTCAATAAATATTATTATCAGCGCTTCTTCGCGCCCTAGCGTGTGCGACATTATTGCAAGATGCTTACGGTTATATAATGTTTTAAAAATTACTTTTATTTTTATTATAAACCCTGAATTATATAGAATTGGTTAATTATTTTCCTAGTTATTGCTCAAATCATATAATATCAATGTTCTTTTAAACTATTCATTTTAAAAGTTAATTTTGTTGACTTTTAACAAAAAAGAGATTATTAATTTTTGTTAATATTACATAGTATGTCGCTGGTGCAAAGCGAACTATATTAATAATTAAATTGTTTTAAAATAAAATGCACCAGTTTATTTAGCTCAATGAATAACTGATCTAAAACATGCTTATCAAAAGCGAGTGCATAAATATTGTTGATTTTGAAAATTGTTTTATTCATACATTTATTTATTTTCAAACTTTTTCGACTCTCATTTGCCTAGCTGTCTTGTGTATTCGTCTAGAAATAATTATGTACATCGTGTACACCTTTTTTTTGTTTTAAAATTTTTTTTTTAAAAGGTATTTTTTATATTAGTATTTTACCATGAGTGTATACTACTTTATTCATTTAAAATTTTTTATTTATGGCAACATAATCAATTCTAAAAATTGTTTATCATATGGTTTCAACCAACGTCGGTGGAGATTTTTTGGTAATTTTAAATATTAATGTAATTGATTTAGATTTTGAGAATAATTATGGCCTCCTCACAAGAACGCTACTAAAAGTAGACATTTTATTGTTTCTGTTAAAATTATTTTTAACTAAAATATCGTTGCAAAACATATTTTTTCATATGTTTTTATAAATATAAAATAAATTTAGAACTAAGCCTCAGGTTTTTTGTTGTTTATTTGATTATTATAAATGAAACTAAACATAAAAATATTGAAGTTTTATAAGAGCTGATTAATTGATACATTTTTACTCAGCGTCATAAGGCCTTTTTATTGTGAGCATCAAATCAAAAAGTGACGCAACGATTGAGAATTAAAAAAAATTGATATTTAGAAATAAAGATAAAATAATATTTTTAAATTCATAATATATCAAAAAAAATGAATTTAAATAAAAGACATATCAATTCTTATAGGTAAAGTTGGTGTAATGGGCATGACAGAGGACGCTCTGCACGTTTTAGGCTTCTTCAGATGATTATTAATATTTAATTAAAAACAAAAAGGCTAAAATGAGAATATCAAAAAATTAATTAAATTATGTATTTTATAAATATATAAAAAAATATATCTGAGCTACAAGTTGTAACTCGTGAAGATTTCTGATTTATAGTTTAATTTTTTTCTTCTTATAACTGATGTTTGTAATTATTAAAAGTTAAACAATAAGATTGATATTTTAATTTATTTTACAATTTTTTTATAAAAGTCGTATATTTTTTGTCAAGAGAATAGAATAGTTTATTTTCTTACAATATCCAAAATTTTATTTAAATACAATTTTAAGTATATGTTCCTTTCTTTCATTTAAATTTTTTTAGCGATTAAGTATCGATTATTAATTATTTGAATGATAAGGCTTCGTTAAAGTTTATTTAATCATTCTTTAAATTATTTATATTAAGACATCTTCATTAGTAGTTGTTGTATTTTTGGCAATTTATTGGTTGCACAATATAATTGTTAAATATTAAATTTAAATGTTTTTTCTCTGATTCAAAATAAAACATTTATTCTATAATTTATTCAAATAAGACTGAGCAAATACATAATGCTTTATTTGGGCTTTCATAGCGCATCGCAAACGGGTGGTTTCCATTGCCGTTTTTTGTGGACTAACAAATAGTTAATGTTATATTAAAAACCCAAATTTATAAAAATTTTTAAATCAGAATAATTTATTATATTAATTGAGATGGGATAAAACGGAAAAGTGACTCTTAATTTCGCAAAATCCGCCATTTATTTTAATTTAAACAATTTTTTTAAATTATTTATTTACATCTAAAATTGATGCTCAACACCACAAAATTCAAAAAATCCAATACTCTGATGGAGAGCATACAATTTTTGCTGATGGTTTTCTGCCGCATCGGAAATTCTAGGCTTTTTGTATGTTTTACTAAATGTTTTATTTTTGTACGAATGTTTAAGCCTAAGCCTAACAAACCCCAAGCCAGGTGGCTTAGGCCTAAGCCTAACGAACCCTAAGTTTCCAAATTTTCCTCAGTTATTCTCTACGGCTTTGGATTACTTAAAAAATGTCGGTTTCTTTAATTTTAAAAATTTCAACAGTTTCAAAACCGCTTTAAATTCTGAAATGCAGATTATATTTATTTTTATTTACTTTTTTATATTAAAAATTAATAATATTTTTAGTGATTTTGCGAAATTCTTATGTGGCGGATTTTGCGAAACGCCCAAAGTGGCGGATTTTGCGAAACGCCCAAAGTGGCGGATTTTGCGAAACGCCCAAAGTGGCGGATTTTGCGAAACGCCCATAGTGGCGGATTTTGCGAAACGACCTAGCACCACTTTGTGCGAGCCCGCTTTCACTATACATTTTAAAGATTTATAATAACAAAACATAAATTATTGAATATTCTTCAAAAAAAATAATTAAAATTTGTATAAAAACCCCAATTCTATGCAATTTAAATAGTATTCTAAAAATAAAATTGTTTATTAAAATCCATATATAATAAATAATTGCAATTTAGAATACATAAACCCATTCTTAATTACTACGCTAACCTTTAATTAAATTGGGAAACGGTCGTGATTAATATTCAAATAAATTAATAACAAATTTGCTAACAGAGTGAATTGATGGATTTTATGTTTAAAAATAAACAATATAACAACCTAATTAATTATAAGATAAAAATGTTAAAAGAATACAAATAATTTTGCATAAAAAATAATTACATTATGGATTATGCAAAGGTCAAAGCAATATTCTATAGACATAGGTATAATTTTTAAAAAAAGTCAATATAAAAACATGATTTATATTAGTAAAATATTTTTGAAAGACATACGATTACATTTTCCATTTGACTAGAATTTTTACACACCCACGCCAAATGAGTAGCACAATTGATAGCGGAGAAGGCTGCAAAATGTTCAAAACCAGCTTATTCGAGCTGAGGGGAAAGTAGAAAATAATAATACAAATAAAAACACCAAAATGAATTTTGAAATAATTCTAATTAGTGAGAAACAATTACAACATTTGTTGTTCGTTTTTTAAGAAAAATAAAAATTTAGTGTTAAATAATTGACCATATATGAAAATACTTTAAATTTTAATTAAATATGGAATCTTTATTTGTCATTTGAATGCTTGACAAATAAGCACCTTACTTTTCTGATTAAAATCACCATCTTTTAAACATTTTTTAAAATTAAGGAAACTAATGTTTCTACTTAAATGTTTTTGTATTACAAGCAATAATGGCATAGTCTTTATGAGTAAAAGTTTTCTAAAAGTAATAATAAAAAGTTTAAATATTTTTTAATTCATAACTTTATTAAACGCCGAATAATTAAATTAAATAATGTTGGGGTTTATAAAAAATGCCATCAACATGCCACTGTTCACTAAAGCATTCTAGCCAGACCAAAATTGTAGGCGAGCTATTGTTTGGAACAATTTTCTATACTTAGCACTGTCAAATAAAAATTGCGAGCCCAAGGTGGGCGGGCAGAGGCTCACATGCTGTCTAATTAGTTCCCTGACAATGCGTCAGTGGATAATGCGATTATTAAAAATCGCGTGAAAAAGTATTTCTAGACCCTGGACCCGAATCGAACTTTTTAAAATTTTTCAAAAATTAATTTTGGCTTAAAACGATGAATTCTATCTTTACTAGGGCTGCGATTTTTAGGAGCTAAACGTCGCTTGCCTTTCCGTTGTATTTTTGTGTTATTTAAACGATTGTGTTGGAATTTTTTAAAAAGATTTTAAATTTTTTAAAAACGTTCGAATCGGGTCTAGGCTTTGAAATTGGTCGAAAGTCGTTTGGGGGCGGGCAGAACTATGGCGATTCCAATAAGCAGCCGGGTACCACAAGCCCTTTTTGATCGTGCAGCATAAACTTTACGTTTATTATATAGACTAATCCTTGCTCACGACTTATCTTTTAAAATTTTGAAAATTTTTTAATTTTAATATGATTCTAAAATTTGTTTTGTGTAATATTTGAATACATAACACCTATTTTATATGTATAGTGACACTATAACTTACGCCCCAATAACTTTGGAAATAGCAAGATTGCATGCGCGGTGAAGTGGATTTCAAAAAAATGCATAAATTACGGTATCCGGGTGGTGCAAGTTCAACCCCGCTTGAGTGTAAATTATGTTTTTTGATATGTTTATTAAAGAAAGTCATGAAAATATCTTTTTATTCACCGATAAAGATCCCAAAAACATTTTCACAAATTTTCAAACTGGTAAATAAAAATCACTGCGTCATTCTTCTTCCACTAGGCGGATCATTTTCATCTGCTATTGGTGTGGGTGATTCATTTTCATCCGAATTTCTTCCTTCATCCTCGTGACCCAGGGCGTGTAGAGAGTTGAGAATGGCCTGGTGCCGCGCCAACTTCATCATCATCCTTTCTTCCGAGCCGGTGTTTTTGTATCGGGGCGCCTAAATAATGTTTTGAATAAATTTGCAAAAACCACTCCGCGCACCAATCGGTCAAAGTGCGAGTGGATGTGCTCAATGCATTGTTCACTCACCAGCGCGAACCATCGTCGTCGGCGTGCAAACTCCGTCAAATGGCAGCACAACCAGTGAAGCTTCGGCGTGTTGCTGGCCACCCGCGGCTCAAAACGTTTCAGCCACTGCCATCGATCGAAAAACCTGGAAAAATTTGGGAAATAGAATTAAATCAAATTTATCCAAAATTTTGGACTTTTTGGTCCACTCCTCGAGTTTGTTCAGCGCTTCTTCATCCAGCACGCGCGCCTTCGACAAAGAATAAACAATTCTCAGTCCCCACATCAACTGCAGCAGAACATCTCTCAGCTCGCCGGCGGGAAGAAAGCAGGCCAATTCCTCAGGGCTCGGGTCAGAAAGAAGTCCTTTGATGGCATTACCTGAAACAATAACTTAAAAAAATATGAGATTAAAGTTGCACCAGTGTAGTTTCGGCTCCGGGGATCTCGTCGGCAATGTTTTGTCTTCAGCCACTGCTCCAGCTCAGATGCCCGGCCATCCTCCCCCGCTACCCTTTCCACGCAGTCGAGCAGCCGTTGCCCGATTCCCATGAGGATGTGGAGAGTTGGCGGCACAATGTTCGTCGGTGCGATGTCCAGAAATGGTTGGGAGGCGATCGAGTGTCTTCCGACTTGCGCATCGGCACGCATCCCCTCCAAAGTGCGAGCGTCGACTGGAGAAGAGCCAAGTTCGCCCTTCTTCGCGTGACAAAGAACGCAAGGGAAGTTCGCTGCGCTTCCTTGGTGCCCCATGAAGGCAGCGATGAACTTCATGTCGCCGGAGAGGAGGAACTCGAAGTCGTCGAGTTGCCGCAATTGCTGAAGAACGGGCGCCATCCTGCTTTCAATGTTCCTCCTGTTGTCGTCCCCTCTGTAGATACACAGCAATGTGAAATTTGCAGGTGCATTTGATCGCTCTTGGTCCTTGAGTGGAACAACGAAGCCAAACTTTGTTGAGCCCTTCGCGCCTCCTTTGTCGCCGGTCAGAACAAGCGGCATTTTCTCATCCGACAGCGCTCGACTGATCAGTCCTTAACGGAAAGAAATTGAATCACTGAGAATTTTGAAATTTTACCATTTTTGGCCAACATATCGACTCTGCGACGCACTGTTTCCGCGATGTTGGTGCAGAAAAGTGCTCCGTCAGCGGCTGTCCCCTGCCACTCGAATGTCTGCGTCATTCCAAATGCCGCCTTCATTTGATCCACAGCAGAAGTCGCTGCCCAGCAGTCAATTCCTATCGTGAGCATGCGCTGCTTAATCGCCCTGCGTGCAGAGAAGCTGATGCCGCTTCTGATCGTCAGATTGACGTCCTGCTCCACGCTCAGATTCGGCACATTTTTGGTTGGAGAACTAACGCCCAGCGCCCGACGCGCCTGACGGAAAGCGAACGCGATGCTGGGGATCCAGGGGAACCTAAATTTTGAAGTTTTACTGATTTAGAGATAATCAGCTACCTGGGGAACATGAACGGAAAACTTGCGCGATCTTCTTGGCCCGATTCTGGAGTTGGCGCGGCGTGACGTCTTCTAGCACTTTTCGTGGCTTTCGGGCGTTTTTTTGCAGGAAATTTGTTGTTTTCGTCGTCAACTTCTGCTCCAATTCTTGGTTTCTGGCCGACAGCTCGCGCAGACACTCCCTGAGCATGGCGATTTCGTTTTTTTGCGCTAATCAGAGCTTAAATTTGTAAATATTGGGGGGTGGGCCAAATATTTTCTACCGTCGAGTCCTTCAGCAGACGTCTGTGTTCCGCCGTCACGCTTTTTCGGCATCACCTGCACACCGACGTCTACTCGTTGCGGCTCCGTCTGCGCGGAATGGTCAACGTTCTGCTCAATGCCTTGCTTCCGCTCTGAATTTTAAAATTTAATGAAATTTGTAATTTTTGACGACTTTTAATTTGCCAAAATGAGTGTTTTTTACCTTTAATCGTTTGATTCGCTTTCCGTGCACGGTCTTGCGCTGATTCCTTTCGCTTTCGCCGTTTTTCCGCTCCTAACTCTGCCCAAACTTTTCTTTTTTCATCCATTTGGGCTAAAATTTTACATTTTTATTTTTCAAATCAGAATTAAAAATTTTTGTAACCCGGTATCAACTTAATTTATGCCCAGTATTATAGCCAATTTAGTTGATAAGCTCCATGCAAAAAATTAGGAAGATCTGCACGTTTAAAAAAAATCGCCCACGTTCGATTTGTGGCCAACTCGATTTCTGCTGTAATTTCTCCTTTTTTTTGAATGACATAACGCCAAACTCAATGCCACATTTAATTGCTATTTCCTTGCTATTTCCATCGTTAAGTTATAGTGTAGTGACTTTACCAAAATTAAATTTTTCCTCTAGTTTAAATTGTTGGCTCATAGTTTTTATTAATTGATCCATTTTGTATTCATTTATAATCTATACAATTATTTAAAGTTTAAAATTTTGCATCTAATCTGCATACAGATATTATTTAAATGTGAATAATGTTAATTTTTGCATGAAAACTATCGGAAAATATTAGTTAGCATTGTAGGTGTCATAATATCTTATATTTCCCTTTTTTTATTATAATTACGCTTTAAACTATCTATCTGGTCTATTTCTGTCTTTATTCTTTATCAATTTTGTTAACTTCTCGCTCGCTTCGTTATGGTTCGTTTGTTGAACAATTTAATCAATGGTAGCTTCGACTTTGGTTCTCGTCCATGATTATAGAAATATGGAGTGTAGTTGTATTGAGAAAATCTTCAATAAAATCAATGATTTTTGTTATTTATGCTTTCTATTATGACTGCTTTTATAATACGTTTTTAAAATTTGTTTGTTTTTGAGAAAAGTGCTTTTTTAAATTGTCAAGGTTTTTTATTAATGCTATTTCATTTTAAGTCGAAGCGCGAAAAAAATCGTCGACGAGCTCTATTACACCATCAAACAAATCTTAAATTAAATGCACATTCAAAAACCTGAATAATTGTAATGAAAAGGAATTTAAAAATGTATTTTATCAATTTGCTTTGAGATTACAATTTTTTTAAATTTATGCATTTAATCGCCTGTTATGTGTAAAAAAAATAGGAACCTGAGCAAGACAAAACAATAAATAAATAAATTGAAATCATTTTCCAATCTTTAAATTCTTGGTTTAGTCTTACTTTTTAAAGATATGTATTAATTTTCTACTATTGGTTTTTAATTTTGTTGTGGAAATTGCCATATAGAAAGATTACTTTATATTATTAATATAAATTGTTTTCATCTGAGTTTATTTTTATTAAATTTTTTGTGATGTATAATTATTTGATTATAATTTGGGTTTCAAATTCTTAAAATACTTTGTAGACAATTTTTAAATTAACAAATTATATTTTTATGAGTTCGTTTTGGACGCATTTTATATGTTTATTATTTAAAATTTAAATAAAAAAATTTAAAACAATATTTTGGTCTTTTAAGAATAAATCATTATATAGCAGAATTGTTAATTTAGGCATTTATTGACAAATTTCTTAAGAAAAATGCAACGAAAGAGAAATAAAAATTAAGTAATGTGTACATCGAGAAGTGACAGCTGACTGCTCGCTTCCTTTTGTTGGCACAATAGAAATATTCAATTCGCCTTGTTCCATTGGTTTGTTCTAAATTAATTAATTAATTTAATATGATTTTGATAGCAGGTAACGAACTTTTAAATTTTTATTGTATTCTTTTGGTTCATCTTTTCGAATTCTAGTTAATTATTTTTAAATTGATTGTATTGCCATTTATGCAATTAAAAAAATGTTAAAATAAATGTTTTTAAGATTTTTTTGATAGCATGCAACATGACATTCCACGTTCAAACTTTTAAAAAGCTTTATTTTTATTATATTTTTATGGGGCTTGTCTTGTAATTCATTTACTTTAAAATGACTGTTTGACATTATCCAATTATTTTTAAATCATAACTGGCTTTTAAGTTGTTTATTTTATAATAAAAGCAAACTTTTATTTTAACAATTCTTATATCGTTATGTCGCTTCCGCCTTAATTTTTATATTGAATGACACATCAATTTTGAATATTTTTTTATTTAGAGATAATTTTTATTGTTTAATAGATTTTTATTTGTGCTGTTTAAACTATCATATGAAATCTTTCCTTAAATTTCATAGCTTTGATTTTTTGCGTCTTTGACAAATGTTTTTATTATTTAATTAAATTAATGCTTAATTATTGATATTTTATTGCATTTCAAACCAATTCTTTTAAATAATTATTAACAAATTATTTTACATAAAAACTTTTATGTTTATATCGAATTATATCTTAAGTATCGACACCTTTTTATTGAATAATAATTGAACATGCTTAACGACAACAATTTATTATAAACCTAATAAACATTTAAAGCAAGTATTATAAAACGGTGCAAACTTTTGTCGGAGACATTCAACTTTTATAAAGATTTTTTAAACTTTTTAAATTATATTAATAAATTTAATCTTTAATAAGATATGAAAAAGAATAAGTGACGATTTCTATTTAAAACAATCAATTCACATTGAATAACATAGGGTAATTGTAAAACGCGCTGATTGGATTTTTTAAAAGAATATTTCAGTACAAACTCATTAAACTGCATAAAGTATAATGAGAAGGCAATTTTCACTCCTCAGGAGTGCGTTATTCAGTGTAACTCGTTTAAAATAATTTATAAAATTAAATATTACGCGATTAAATCATTAAACATATTTGTCAACATATCAATAGTAAAAAAGCAACCTTAGATTTTTAATTACCCAACACATAGTTGTTTCATGAGCATGTTAAATAAAAATTAATGAACACGTTCTGACGTTCAAAAAGCAAAAGAAACAAAAAATTATATATTTAAAGTAGGGTTGGACGGGTGGATCCATTTAAATTTTTAAAATAGAAAATTAAAAACTGAACAAACCAACTTTTTTAGTAAAGAATTAATGCAAGTAATAAATAAAAATCATTAAAAGATTAAACTAAATTTGTCTAATAAATTAAACAAAATATAAAAATTGCTGCGTGTGTCTGAGCAAAATTCGAGTATAAAAAAATCTCTAATATCTGTAAAATAGTAATTAATTTTCCAAAAAAAACACTATTAAAATAGAATCGGATTAAATTTTTATATATTTTTTAAATACAAATTCATAAAAAGTTAATCATTAATTATAAAACTTTTACCTAAGTCCTTATGAGGTATTTAAACATCTTGCAATTAACCAAATTAAAAAAAAACAAATGCGTCCCTGTCAAAGATGATAGATCACACTGTCGCAGTGAACCGAGCATACTACGAGGACCCATTGGTTTAGGCCCAGATTACGAACAGCCAGTATGTCCTGTTGAAGGCAATAATGGTGCGTTGGCTATAGTGCACAAATATTACTGAAGTCTGGTTTGCTACGCCCGTGCACGAATAAACCCCGATAATTCTATAAGTTAAGATTTTCTTAAACAATCATATATAAATTTTAATTAAAAATAAGGCAAGCATCAGAAACAAACATAATAAACCAAACCTTATAAGTAAAAAATAAATAATATAATTAAACAATCATCAAAAATTTTTAAAGGAAAAAAAATTAAAACTTATGCTAATTTAAATAAAGAAAACAATAAAAAACCCAGCTAATGGACGGCATAAGCCAAACATTATCATATAGCGTTTGCTGTGGAACCTGCTCGAAATACCACAAGCAGAGTCATGGCAATACAGTTCGCTGAACATGCCATTCTACCGACGCTGGATTCACTCCTCGCCAACTACATATCTCAAAACGAATGACCAATTTGGCCAATTGTTAAAATATTTAAAAAGTACTAAAACTATATTATAAATGGTTTACATTACAAATATCGTCGATAACGGCATAGAGATTTATATTTGAGGGAAACAACTTAAAGAACATTAATAAAGAATTGTTACAATGAAAAGATAAAAATATTTGACAATATAATATAAATTAAATCTAAGTTTAAAATTTTGTCGGGGAGAAGAGTTACATCAATTAATTTATAAATGTGAAGCACTTGGATTGATTATGATAAAAAAGAATAAAGTATTAAATGAATTAGCATAATATTGTTAAAACATATAAACCATAAACTCTGTACTGTTATCTGTCTCTATTTTGCATATTCTGAAAAAGCGAATACAACAAAAATAAAAAATTATTCATAAAGTTATTAAAGCATAAATAGGTAAATAATACAATTAAGCTACAAATTGTTTTTTAAATGATAACTTCCGACTGGAAAATGATTGTCGCAACTCAAAGTAAGACAAAAAAAATATTATTTAATCATTATAAAATTATCTAGATGCTTCCTTAATTATTTTGATAATTAAAAAAAAGTGTAAAATAATAAAAAGTTTCAATTTATTATGGGGTTTTAAACGACTTTTTACTAAAAACTGATAAAATGATGCAGCCCCTGGAACGCAATGAGCGAGTGGCAAACAAACACTACACGGCTTTAACCGGAGCAAGTGAAAATAGTTTAATTAAATATCAAATGTATATATTTCAATACTTCTTATCGTGAAAAAAATTTTACAAAAACTGTGGAGGCATGGCGTAGGCGTACGTAATAAGTGAAACGGGTTCATATTTTTCTAATCATCATTATAAAAGTAAACGTAAAATCAAAAAAAAAAGATAAAATAAAAACAAGCTCGAAACAATGATTGTGTATATTAATAGATTTATAAAAATTATAAATAATTTTAATACGAAAAAACTAAATGAAACCTCCTAACAGTTTTAAAACAGCATTTTGCTCACAGCATTAAAAGAATAAAATGAATCAATATCAATTTTGCATCTTCTTCAAAGGAATGTTTTCCATATAAATGCTGAAAATTTTTTTTTGTTGTTTTCAAGCCCGAAAAAACTAATATTATTTAAAAATTTAAAAGTAATTAACGTCTTCTTTGCTGCGTTTACACGATACCGCTAGCTGTCATTAAGGATGAACGATTTCGGCTGATTGAAAATTTGAAAATTTACCGGTTTTAAAATTAAAAATAAATTCTTTGCCGTTTTGTCTACTCCTAACGAGATTAAGAGAATCTTATGAAAAATATCTATGTAATTTTGTGTGATAATAATTGCTTAAACTAAATTAATAGAATTTTTTATGAAGTATATTAGTTGTGTAAAATAAATATATTACTATAAAAGTTGATTTTTATATTAATGACGAGTTCACTTTGCTTTCAACATTTTATTTGTCGTAAAGTTTTTTCGTATCAAATTTTAAAAAAATTTAGATTTTTTTTTATTGAACCAAGACAATTATGATGTTGTTTGCCTTTTCAATGTACATATTTTGTGCTATGGTTATGTATTCATATTTTTTATTAAATTTTATTTTTAAATGTTTTTAATTTTCTAATTTAATAAAGACAGTAAATATGCTTGTCAGGCTGTCATTTTGAAGCCAGCTGGCTTATGATCAAATGCTACCTTGTTCTTTTTAAATTTAATATAAAAAAAGATAAATTTTAATCACTTTTTGCTTTTTAAATTGCTTGCGGCACGCAATTTCTGCCCCTGAGACCCACTCGCCTCGTTTATATTTGTTTTAAGGCCAGATGAAAGTTATTGTGTTTAAAAGTTATATACTTTTTCTACGTTTCTTAAATTTTGATTTTTAGAATTATTCTAAAAAATATTGTTATTATTTTTGATTTTAAGTGTATGGTTTCCTTGCAAATTAGCTCTTGCTTAGAGGGTTGTTAAAATTTATAAGTACGCTTAAATTTTTCTCTAAACTATTTATAAATATTTTTAAAGTTTGGAATGTTTATTTTTTAAACCTTTAAAAGAGTAAGTTGATAAACAGAATCATCGTCCATGTTTTTTAATTATATCTTTTACTTTTAAAAAATGTCTTAATATTACATTTGTATGTTTATTTAAGGCTGTCAAAGGGCTTATAGCATTTTTGTTATGTCGACAACATATTATGACAATTAAAAGAAACTGCCATTTTAATTTTTTCAGACCGAATTAATCGTTGCTTTGTTATTTGTTAATTTAGGTTTATAGGTTTCTGATTAATTAAATTCCTATTTTATTCAGTAATATTATCTGATTCAAAATACGATTGTGAAATCCGGAGTTTTACATATTCATAAAAAAAGAGTTGATCAATAAATCATTTTCTAACAATGATGAAATATTTGTTTTTATTTATAAAAAATATTCAATTCATTAAGGCTAAATTCTCATATAATAAAACACATCAAATCGTCGTATAGCAAATGCTGAGCACTTAAATTATATCTTGCGCACTGCCAGGACATTTAAGCGAAAGTTGCCTTCACAAATGCTGGGATTAATTAAAAAAAGTAATACTAAAACAATATGATCAACTAATGAAATAGTAAAAACCCGGCCTAATACAAAAAATACCCAAAACTCTTGAATTGCATACATTACAGATTACGGCTATTATATATCATTTAATGGACAATAATAAGCCAAAATGCACAAGTTCTGTAGTATGCATTTATAATAAATTATTAACTGTTAAAAAACAATACTACAAAAAAAAATTGTCGAATAAAAGCCTTAGCTTTTAACTTAATTGAAATTTTAAATTTGTTTTTTTAAATGGTTTCCAATAACATTTGTCATAATAAAGTTAATACAAACGTTTATAAAATATTCATAAGAATATATTTTTAAAAATCTAGAAATATTAGCTGAGTTAGTTAAATGTAATGTTATTTTAAATGGCGCGTAAAACCCCAAAATTACAAATCAACATCGATCATTCCAAATATTTGCAATTAGTAGATGTCAATTTTGCCAAACGCGGACAGCCGTTGCGGCGGATCCTTGCGCGGAAATGCGTAAAACTCATTACAACCTTTAGTTTTTGTGCATATGGAATATTTGTATTAAATAGAATTTTTATTTTATTTTATAAAGACGCAAATATTGTCAGTTAAAAGTTATTTGATAAAATTTAAGTTCATAAAAATATTTTTGCTTTTTTAATATTTCTCTTTTTAAAATAATTTATTCTTGATTGTGTTGAGTAGAATGTTAAACAAAAGATGATATTACATTTTGTTTTTTTAAAGCTTAAAAACGGTATTTTAGGTGTATATATAAATTGCAATTGTAAAAAGATTTTCATATTTTATTCCATTTAACAGCGTGTACAATGGACTAGCAATAAAACAATAAAACAAGTTCGCATACGACAAGGACGGCAGATTTAATTGCTTGCTAAAATATCCATAAAATACCAATAAAGGAAATTAAAAAACGTTGCTATATAAAATAAATTTAGCGCTACGAATTTAAAAATTCAGACATAAACAGGCTCGATTTGTGTTTTTTTATTTTTTGGGGTCTTAGTAATAAAACACTTGTAAAATATTTATTTGACATTTTCAGGGTAATACTATGGACAAAAAATACTAGCCTTTTGAACAAGATTACAGTATTTTTTGTATTGGTAAAAACACAAACAGAATATAAAACTGGTCGTATTTAGCTTTTGAGGACTTAAAAATAATTTAAAAATTTCTATAAATAAAAAAGAAAAATGCAAAAAGCTCACTCTCCGACAATTTTTGATTATCGTTTTAAACGCGGAAATTGCTCTCTATGAGAAAAAATAAAATACTAGTGGTTTGAAGCCGGATTTTGCAAATGGTTTCCTATAACATTTGGATAGTGTCTATGGAGGAGTAAACAATTGAAAGCCCGTTTAAACTATTACCGATTTTTAAAAATATTTTTGGACTGAATTAGAACTAACAGGAGAAAAGTTAGAGACTTGGTGTTCGTTAGGCTTAGGCCTAAGCCACCTTAGGCTTAGGCCTAAGCCACTCTTTCCTGTTTATGGCTAGAAGTGGTGATGAAAGAAAAGGTAAATAAAAAAATTCTGGGATGAATTTTGCCATTTTTATTTTTTATTTTTTTCACGGAGAGCAATTTTCCGAAAATTGTCAGCTCAAAAAAACTTCATCATTAATTGCTTAATATTTAAATTTATCAAACATTTAAATATATAGTGAGAATTTTTAATTTATTCGAGAGATGTAATTTAGATTTTATATTTTGCTTTTCAGCTCTACAAAATTATATTGGAGATTTAATAATCTTCTTCAGCACTTCGTGGATGATAATCTGGCGAAGTGATTGCAACGCCGAGTTACATTTTCTCAAATAATAATTGTGACAATAAATTGCATAAAACTCGTAATAATTAACAAATTAAAATATATGGCATAGCCAGTAACTAATCAAATAATTTAAGTTATTACATAATTTGACTTACAAATAAATTTTACATTTAGAATTAAAGTTTATCTATCAGTAACTATTTGTATTTATCAAATTCAAAACATATAATTGTTAACTTTATATCAATGTACAATATAAGTAGTAAACATGGATCCTTTACTTAATATATATGTAATAAATTTAAATTTTCTCGAAAATGTTTAATAACACATTTTTTAAATTTTAATAATAAATATTGTTTATTGCAAATTGATATTCTGATTAAATAACATTTTATTTTAACGTTGCTAGTTTCTTTAAATTGTAAGTAAAAGATACCTAAATTGGGGTTAAGAATGAAAAATAATATTTCTAATCATTTAATTCACGCTATAAATTTAAATAGTGTGCATTTTAATGTATTTTATTTTTAGCAAATTACAACTGATTACAAATCAAAAACATTTTATTTATTATTTATTTTTTTACATTTATTTTGAATCACTTAACCAAAAACTGTAAGATGCAATATTTATTTTAAAAATGTCGTCGTTAAATATTTAAGAAAGTTTTAAAATATAAATTTATTTTAAATATCTTTTTTGCGTTTATTGGGATTTGAATTATTCTATTTAAATTTTAGATAGACATATTTTTCAATTGACCAAGTGCTAAAATATTGATAAAAAATGTGCTCAACCTATGCAAATTGGGTCTACTTTTCCGTGAATACCTTCAAATACGTTAACGTTAATCTTTTTTAGAATATTAATTTCTTCATAAATTTTTTGAAACCGTCTAAAATATTGAATTTTTCTCAAGAATTTTTCCATAAATGCCAGAAAGACCCAAAACCTGGCGTGTAAAAGATTAAAACAAAAAGAATTAAAAAACAAAAAGGTTAATTGTCAAATAATTAATTAATTATCTTGAAAAAAAATGTCTGTCTCATAAATATTTAATAAAGTACATATATCAACAAAGCATATTTTTAAAGACTCTCTGCTTCGTGAAGCTAATCTTATTAATTTAAGGAAATCTTTGCGCAGCCACGGGGCAATTCATATTATTTCCTTAAACCAAATGCAAATTTCGCCAAAATAAAACAAATATCATTTTAAAATAGAACAAAATCCAAAATTTACTTAATAAAACTTATATTATATTATAATATGTAATACAATATGAGATTTAATTTTAATAAAGAATTAATACTATTAAATCCGATAAATTAGTTTTAAGGAAAATCCGGCCAACGAAGCCATGTAAAGTCTAATAAAATAAATATTGATATGTAAAGCTATATTTAAATTAATATACGTCATATGCACTTAACAAATTAAAGACATTCTGGAACAAGAAGAATAAAGCATGTTTAGTGAACATTCTGTTTCATTACCGTAATAATACTCTTATTACAAATTTTTTAAAATTTATTCAAAAATAAATTGCACATGGAAAAATAATAAAACTAAATAATTATTCTTTACAGAAAAATTATAAAATAAAAATGAAAGCGCAGATCAGCATCATCAACTTACTATATATAAATCTAATATTATAATCTTCTTAGAAATCCTTATTTAGCTAATATATGGGCATGTTTCTATGTGGTTAAGGTACAAGAATGAGTATCTTTTTATTAAAAATAAAAAGTAAAATTTTGAATCAAATCATTTAATTTAAAACTACAAAAAACTAATACAGTATGATATCAATCATAAACATAAATTATTTCATAACTTTTTAAAAAATGCTTCTTTTAATTAATTTCAAATGTGTTAATTTGAAAGGCAAAAGATAATAAAAAAATTAATTCATTCAAGCCTCCCCGCTCATCAGCAAAGACTCATCCTCTTCACATCATCTTCACTTTTGAGATATTTGAGGAGGATGAATGAATTAAAAAAATTATTTATGGTTTTACTTTAACTTAAACAAAATAAATGAGAGAAACATACTTTCCCCATACCCATACAAAAATTTCTTTAATCAAAATGTGTTTACGAGAAACTGCCGATAAAAAAATAATAAAAAAGGCAAAATTATTAAAATCTTTGCCACAAATTAAAAAAATTATTAAACAGAAATAAATAGTACACTAATAATTAGTATGAAAAACAATAACGCGCAAATTTATTGTGCAACGATTGTGTTTTAAAACTGCAAATCGAAAAAACAAAGAATTTAAAAATAAGTTTTAAATCCTCTTAATTTTACAAAATTGAAAAATTATTAACATTTTATTACTGTGAATAAACAATAGTATTTAATATTATTTATAATTTGGACATACAGTAATATAATAAATAGCATCAAACACCCTCCAGCGAAAGAACAAGAAGAGGATGGTTGGGCCAGTATACCGCGGCGACGATTGATTTGAACCGATGGGAAATAATATTTAAATTTTAAATTATTGGTATTAAATATAATTGATAAATAAGTCAATATTTTATATTCTTAAATAGCAATTGTACCAAATAAATTATTTAAAATAGAAATCCATAAAAATGGTAAAATAATTACAACCTTTAATTCATCATAATTATTTAATTCGATTATTATAAAGAATGTTTCATTTTAATTTGCAAATCTTGAATTCTATTAGTTATGTTATAAGTAGTGATCGGCCAGAAGGTTGTATCAAATCGGAAATGTCGTTTATCATGTATTTTGATAATTTAAAATGTATTTATTAAAGGTTTGACAAAATATTTAAGATAACTTTTTCCACATACAACTTTTCACTAATTCCTTTGTTGCTATCTGGATAGTTTTGTAAGTGCACGTTGTATAATGAAATTTTTCTCTTGAAGCGTTATTACCAATTCAATAAATTAAAGCTTATGGTAATTTTTAAAATCTATGACTTTTATTTTAATAACTGCGGCAAAATATTTTTGTTTGGCACTCAAATTTTTAAATAAATTTTAATTAAAATATGTTTATTTTTTGTAAAAATTACTGTCCCACTTTTACATTTTTCTACTTGCTCCAAATGTCGTCGCAAACAATGCTTCTCCGACACGGTTTCCTTGCAACGATTTGCCTCACCGACAACGCGGTGCTGTCCACGGAAACAAGTGCCCATTGAAAGTGCGACGGAAGTACGCGGTCTTTGAAGAAAAAGCTGAAACTGTAAATACTTATCTGCTACATTGTTTTTGTTTATGACGCCCACGTAGTTTTTCTGATTTAAATTGGCCTTTGATTTATTACAAATTTACTAATTTTTAAAAAGTTCCCTTTTTATCATAAATAATATTTTAATTTAAATTAATTATGATTTCAATTAAAAATAGAAGTATTTTCATATAATATATGTGTTCATTATTTATTTACTGAGTTTTATATTATTTATTTATTTCGAGAAAAAAAAAATAATGTTTTTAACTTATTGATCAGTTTTTTCTTTTATTTTTATTTAAATATTTTGCATTTCTATGACATATTATGCTTCGTGTGAAACACTCTCCACCTTCCCTCCCATGAGGACTGCCAAGAGCGCTTTCATTTCCTGTCTGTGTAATTCGTACACACTTACTCCTTTGTTTTAAAATTTACGTCATTTCACTTGTATTTGTTAAGTCCAACTGTCATTGCCTTTATTTGTAAAATAATTTATGCTTTACCGCAGGATTTATTATTACACGACTTTATTTGATATAATATTTGTTCAAAATGAGTTTTTAATATTTTCTTCCACAATTGGGTGGATGCAAATTTATACTTGTCTATAAATTCTGCAAATTAGAAAGGCGTTTATCTTTTTGATACTTTTGATTATGTTTAAATTGAGAGATATTTTTATATTTAAAGACTGTAGTTCCTTGTTAAAGAAATGATTACATAATGTTTTAATATTTTTTAAATTTGTGCAAATTGTGCTCTTGATTTTACCATTTTGGTTATTTTTGCCTTTAGTATGTAAAATATATTGTTTTTTTGTTTATTTACCAAAGCCACATGTAAGTTAAGGATTAATATTCCTTGACTTGAAAATGATGCACTGAATTAATATACAAATATTTATAAAAGGCATATTTAATTAGTGTTATTGATAAAATATTAATCGTATTTACATTAAGGATTTGAACATTTATTTTTTATAAGTAATATTATTGTTGAAAGTTAGGTATTAATTTGTATTTAATTAATTGCACTTAGCGTGGTGTGAATTAAGATAAGTGACTTAATTTTTATCACAAATGATTGCCGGGAGCCGATCAAAAATATTTAAGGCATCAATCATTCTGATTTTAAAATAATTTGCGAGTCATCAATCATTTTTTTGGTAGCAAAAACCATTATATATCTCTTCTTATTCACAGTGTTAGTTTTTTATAGTTTGTTTTGACATTAAATTATTTTTCTCATTATAGATTTAATATATTCTTTTACATCAGCATTTTTTCACCCCTTTTTGTTAATTTTTAAAATTTTGTTTTTAGCTTGGTTTATTTAGGTCGTGGAGCTCTCCATCGTGGTATCTTAAGACGAACAGCTGCACGCCTCCGGCAATGATCTTGGTAGCGCGACTTAAAAATTTTTAACTAGTTCAGATGTATAAAACGGATTTTTGCTGTAATGTATATTTACAACATTTATAGTTAATTCTAAGAAACCTTTAAATTTCACTAATTCACTTATTATTTAAAAAGTTTTTAAATAAAAAGGATCTTGCTTTGATTACGATACAACAAAAATTATTAAACATAAATTATATGTATGTACATAAAAACACAATCAAATTGTAAAATTAAAAAATAACGAAGAAGTGTAATTTTCCCGAACATACACTTATCTAAAACAATATGTCAGTAAAGGATTTAAAATTTGTGAACTAATAATTATTCAACAACAATTTATGCTAAAAAAAATTTTAATTTTTTAAAAGATTAAACTTTTTTTGCTCTGCCTTTTTATCTTTATTATTTATATTGCGTGTATGCTTTTCTTTCTTTTCATTAATTGTAAACTTTTTTATTTGCTTTTTTGTAGCTTGGTGCTTTCATCTATTTTAAATTTATGATGTACGGAAAATAAGGCACCGGAAAATGCGTTACCAAAATGAATTTGTTAAATTTTACTTCGGCTATATTTTGTGCTATTTTTAAAAAATTTAGTAAATTGTTAAAATGATTGTTCCAAGAGTTGGGGCATACAGTGTAGTAGTCTTGCTGTGCAAATGGGAATTTTGGCAACCTGTAAATAAGACAATATAATAATTGAGAAGCAAACATTTAATAATCAGTATTTTTTTTAATAAATGTAATTATTTTTTTATTTTTTAGAAGAATACGTTTTATATTTTACTTTTTATATTTGTTAATAATATATTGTCATCTCTATAACTTCGTTATCTTTTAATGCTTACATGAATACTGTGAAATAATCTCACATAACAGTAGTAATTAACAGAAGTTTGCTGTTTCAAGAATTTTGGAGCTGTTTCGTTCCTGTTCTGTTCCGACCTCTAGAACAGAAAGCACTTTTTTAAAGCTTTTTAGGAATGGGATAGGTCCGGGGAAATTTTTTAAAAAATATTTAGAGAAATTTGATAAAAGATTTGTCTGGTTTTTTTTTAAATTACAGAATAAAAGGGTCTCCCCTATGGAAGTGAATTCGTTTGGGTAAAAAAATAAGAAAAAATTGAAATACTAAAAATTTTTTTTAGAAATTGTTTTTTATACCATCGAAGTTCATAAAAAGTTTGAAAAAATCATTTACACATTCGGGGTTTTGAAGCCCCGGCCATCCTCAGACAAACAACATCACTCACCAATTTCAGGTCACCAAATATAGTTAAAATCATAAAATTTTCCCTGGTGGACCTCTCTCAGCAATTATTCGTTCCAATATTTGATTTGGTCTCATTTATTTTGAAACAAAGTTTTCAAAAATATTTTAATTAAAATAATTTTTTTACTTTTAAAGAAAATATTTTGTCTGATTTCAACCAAATTTGTTTATTTTTATTAAAGAAATAAGAGACATTATTGTACTAATATTAGCAACAAATATTTTTAATTATTCTTACTACTTTTAATACAATTCGTTTGTTTCTCTTTGTGCCTTAGTTTTTGCTTTTCTTCATTTATGTTTATTGCATATTTCAAAATAAGAATACAGTTACTAGATATTTCGAATAAATACTTAAATATGAAAGCCTTTGGTATTATTTTAAATGTAAGGATTTAATTTTTCATTTTTCTTCCACACTCAACCAGCAGATTGTTGCGTCAGATTTTTTCCTCATCGTAGGTTTCACTTCTCACTTTATTCTATTATGTTTATTTTGTTTTTAATTAAAAAATTAGTTTTTTTCTTTTTAAATATTATTTGGTTGTTTTTACATAAATTAATAAGTCCGGCCAGGCTCCTTCAGATTGTCTTGCCAATTTTAAGATTTTATTTATTTACTAGCATACATAAAATTTGCAAACAATCTATCGACAGCGACATTCATAACATCAGCATGCTCGGCGCGATCTTTTCTTCTTTAAGGTTGTTGAAGTTTTTTTTAGTAATTGAGCAATTTTTATTTTTAATATTTGTTGAGTATTTTATGAATATTATTTGGTTGTTTTTACATAATTTTTTTGTTTCATTTAGTATGCTTAATTATTAATACGTCTTATTGCAGTAGACTTTGGTGTCTGCCATCCAGTCTATAATGTAATAATGAATTGATGTGCCAACCAAAGTAGTGACTGTAGTAACCGATAAATTAAGTATAACAGTGATACATAAAGCTAACAATTAATATAAATAGCATTTAATTTAATTATAAATGTGAATCACGTCGGCTTGATTCTGATAAAAAGAAAACATATCAACTTATTTGTGAATTCAAATTTGAAAACCCGTTATTAATGATGGATATATTGTTAATATACAAAGATAAAATTACCAAGTATAAATACTTTTGTTTATTTTTAAATTTTAAATCTTTTGAAATTTACAGATTTTATTTAATTGATAATCTTCATTTTTTCTTACTGAAATCATCACAAGAACATCATATTTACAATTTAAAACCTACTTTTATCTCCGTTAAGTATTAGTTAATGAAAAAGGTATATAATAAAATATGGTTATAAATTTTAATTGATTTGCTTTTTTAATTTATTGAAGGTTTATTTTTATATTTTAGATGTTTTAAATTAAATAGCAAAGGTTTTATTTGTTATATATTGTATTGTCTTAAATATGTTTATTGATTTCTCGTGATACCCCCTCCCGGACGGGGACCACATAATTGATTTCCCCCCTCCCGGACGGGGGGGCCCCATAATTGATCCACAACATTTATGTAAAGTTTTATCGATCCAAATAATTTAAAATTCTTTATAAATAGTATTATTTTTTCTATTTTGGTTTGTGAAGCTTTGATGTATTTTTATTTTTATAATTAATTTTGTTGCGTTTGATTTCATTAAACCGCATGATCCTCAGGTTTCGTCAACGTTACTCTAGTTCCCCAAATTCGTTTTTTTCCACTGCCATTTTAATTGTCTCCGCACTTTTGAACTCAATGTCATCTAATTCCATATGTCGAATCGTTTTGTAATTTTTATTTTATTTGTCATTTTTCACTTATAATTGTAATTTAAACATATAAATATAATTGTTCAAGTTGGGCAGTTTAAGCTGCGCAAACCTTGTGACAGAAGTAGTTAAATAAACATTTATTAATTAATAAAAATACTGCAATAAAGTAATTTTTTTGAAGTTGTTATATTACGTAAGACTAGAATGTATTTGTTCATTAATTTATCTAAATCAAGGAAGAGGTGTATTTGTCAATAAACTTTCGACAATTTATTCAGATGTATTAACGTAATTAAATGGGTATAGATGTAAGGTAATTTGCCGCAACTATTAAAAAATTTATTATAAATTAAGATACTTTCCTTTAAATATGCATTTAAATTTAAAACATTGAATTTTTTTCTTAATAAAAAACTGTTTTTTGAATTATATTTAAAGCAGTATTAAAATTATTATTCACCAATGGTATATATATTATATTGTTTGTTTCAAATATTGGTCTCGAAAAGAAATAATTTAATTTTTATAGATGAGGGCTCTGTCTCTGTTCTGGACCAAGCACCCGACCACGATGACCAACAAGTTTCTTCACCCAGAGGTTGTTCTTGGCCGCAATCCTGGTGAAGTCCTGGCGGTAGATCTTGGAGTTTTTCATGCCAAAACTTTTACGCGTTTTATTATTATTTATCTGGATTGTTTTGTATTTATACGAGCAATTTTAGTTTAGATTTTTTAAACTAATTATACGTTTTTTATATTTAATTTTTTGCATTTTATTAGAAATATTTTTAAGGTGGCTTTAAAGATTTTGACTTGATATTTTTTATTTTTTTTGCGCATTTGCAATTTTTTATTTTTCCTCCTTTGGTCATTGAATCGGAGGGCATCCATCACAGGGCTCGAAAATTCATCCCCACCAATCACGGCTTCAATACTTTAGAATCTGCAACCCTCGTTAGGCAGGGGGTTACAAATGTTTACCCTTTTTTAAGAATTAACTTATCTATAAAATTAAATAATTTTAATTATTCAACTTGTTTTATTTAAACTGAAATTATTTTGAAATAACTATCATTCTTCATCAATTTTTTTGAAAAACAATAAAGTAATGCTTTATATTTAAGATTTTAATACTTGAATCGCCATGATTCGTTGCAGTTTTTGGAAAATGTTTGCAATAAAGTGATTTGTTTAATCTCATTTTGTATTTAATTAAAATCTGATTTTGTTTTTTATTTTCAATAACTCTTAATTTGAATAATAAAGTTTAAACTCTTGTTTATCAATAAGGCTCTTTAACATTGTTTTCAAAGCAACATTTAAAATACATTAACGACAAGACAGCTTTAAAAAAATCACAATTAAAAAAAGTTTTATTGTTCCATCTAATATTAAAATTCCTATCTCGATAATTAAATAAAAAATAATAAATGCGAAGAAAAAAGAATGTAATATTTACAATAAATGTATAGAATATTATGCTTAGAATGAAGCAATTAATAATCCGGACGAAAGAGTGCAGGGAAAGATCAAACACAGAATCATGTTTTTAGGTGAATCCAAGAACTTTAAAGTTGTATACATTTTTATCCGAACTTATATATGAAATGGGTAAACTTAATGAATTACGTACTTGTACAAAATAAAAAACTGTCCAAACCCAAAAATTACTTTAAAAAAAAATTGATACTTTAGCTCTATTAAGAATTAAATTTAGAAAATATACGGAGTGTCAATGATTCATTTGTTTAATAATTATTCATGTGTTTTATTAATAAAAATAATTCATCTATGTTAACTATTGCACAGAAGTTGCACGGAATATTTGTTCTGCAATTAATCGTGTTCCGTTTTTAATAAAAAGCTTTTAATGTTGATTAAAATAAATAACATACATAATAATTATTCAAAAAATCTAATCTATGAACAAACAAATAATACTTTAAACAAACAATACAAAACATAAATTCAATACTTCTAATTAATAATACTATAATATAGAATCAATAAAGTAATACCAAATAAGCTACGTTTCATTCAGATCACTTTATTGTTGCACAATGGATTTTTAAGTATAAATAAGAGCAAGGAATTAAATCGTAAACATTTTAATGTTTGGTCTTTTTTTAACCAAAATGGAGTTCAATAAAATGCAAACCCAAAATAAAATGACTAAAAATGGATTATAAATGAAAGCAAGGATCACACTGCGAAAAAGAAACATTCGGGATGTGCTCGTGGGTTTCACGGACGGAATAAGAACGGCGCTCATAAAAGTAACAGAATAGATTGAGCAAATAAATAAGTTATTGAATTAAATTCACGAAAAATGGTATGGTCTATTGTAATAATGAAAATAAATAAAAACAAATAAACTAATTGTTAACTCAAACACAATTATAACAATTTTATAAATAAAAATTAAAAAATTATATTAAAAATATTTAATGTAAAATAATAGCTTATAAATTAAGATGTGGGCACGCTTTACGTTTAAGTGTTGATTTTTTGTGCTTCTTATTTGGTTTAAAATTAATTTTATAAAGAGTTATCAAGATACTGTTATTCATTAAATTTTAAATTAATGATGCACTTAAGTGGAGTTTAGTGCAGAAGTTGATGCACCAGTGTGCAAGTAAATTATAAAAACTTAAAATCAAATTATGTTTAAATCAAAATATCAAAAATTTTTAATATTGCAAAAAATCGACTAAGACACAATTATTAGTTTTTACGCTAATTGCAACAACTGTTGATTATAATATGTTGTAAATAAAATTATTGTGATAAAGATTACGCTTTACAACAAGATAATTGAAAACATGATTTGCGACAAAAGTGTTCAGGCATAGCTTTAACCAAATCAATATATGTAATAATAAAAAGTTTTATTCATCAACCTGATATTGATGATAGAATAAAACTTAAAAGAAATTAACTAATTAAGACTTGAACATAAATTTTTTAAATATTTGTCTTATATTCAAAAATAAAAAATTAAACAGGTTATTCAAAGTAACAAAAATTGAACTTATTATTGCAAAAATTTACTCTAAAAAAGGAGGCCCCCCAGCTTTTCAGATCACTTTAATGGTGGATTTGCGGTTGGAGGCAGTTTTCGTTTCATCACTCTTTTTTTTTGATGATAATTCTAAAATTCTATCCCACAAAATTAAGTTGTGGCGTAAACCCAGCTTTTCAGATCATTTACAACGACTTCAACGACATCTTTCATGGCCGCCTTTGCTTATGCGACCGGTGTGGTTACGTGATTGGATGCAGTTTTGGGCTTCTTTGCCATCAATTTTAGGAGATCAACAGAAGATTATAAACGCCACTCAAAGTATAAAAACTGATTTATGAAAATTTAAAATGAACATAGCAATAAAATATGATAAGCTCAAATAATGTAGTCATAAATAAACTCTTTAAAATAATAAAATGATTAGCTAGCTGTTAATATATTGGTGGTACTGTTAGTTTCCCCAACTCCCACTCAAATTACCGAAAATTAATATTATTAAAAATGAATAAGCAATATTTGGGCAAGTTTTATTGCGCTATCAGTAAGCGTTTTTCCAATACATATTGACTTTGCTTTGTCGCAGAAACAATTAATGATCTGTTGGAATGGGAAATAATTTATTTTTATATTAAAAATGTTCAATTTAATAGCTCAGTCTACAAATATTTTAAAGGTTGTGTTCGAACGTATTGCTATTTTGGACTCCTACAAAAAACGCTCGACCATCTTTTATTAAAAATGCAAACAAACAAGGTACGTAAAAAGGCAAACATTTAAAAAAAATTTAATGATTTCTAAATAATTTTGAAGAGCAATACATTAATTTATAAATTCGATCTTTATTTAATTATCTAAATCTATATATAAGTCAAAGCAAAATCAGAAGCTAAACAACAACTTTTTTGTGGCTGTATTAATTAGAAAACAAAACAGATTTTTTGGAAATAATAATTAAAAATGTAAAACAAAAGAAATTAAATATCAGAGCGAATTATTTTCGATACACAAACCCCTTGGGGGAGGTTGTCCGAGGGCAATTAAACAATTTTAAAAATCTTTATCATTTAAATCAAAACACTAACCTTGACCAGTCTGTTCTTTAAACAAATAAAATAATCAAAATTTTGAAATGATAGCATTAAAGATAATATGAAATAAAAGTCAAAATTAAATTGATTAAAAAAATGCTAATTATGGGTTCAGTTCCTCAGGATGTTCTAGAGAATTTGAAAAAATGAATTGTATAAAAATAAAACAACTTTAAAAAAGTAATAATGTGATTTACGTAATTAAGTTAAACTAAAATATTGATAAAAATATAAATTCAGTTGCATTAATTTTCTAGTAACCTACAACAATTAATGAAAAAAGAATGAATAATTTATTCATTTTAAATAGCAAAGTTTACTAACAGAATTAATGACAATTTATAATAAATGATAGATAAAGTCCAAATCATTGCTTAAAAAAATATCAAATCAATTTATAAATACTATAACCCGTTATATTTTAAAGGGTGAGATATTCAGATGTAAACAAATGTTAGAAAATTATTTATGCCAAAATTAGCTATTTTAGGTTATTATACAATCAATAAACGAGCTATTATTGAATTTTTTTAAATCTATGATGAATAATCATCCGCTGCATGGCCTTGGCCCGGATCCTGAAGCTGGGCATTGTCATCTACATCGAAAGCAATACTTTGTTCATCGGGCAAGATGAGTTGGCCACGCCGCCAACAATCAGCATTGTTGTGGGCAGATTCACAGCACTGCCGTGCGAGGAAAGAATGATGGGCAATTGATTGCAAATAAGAAATATGATAATTAAAAACTGACCCACGGTGGAATATTTTAAACTAAAAATAATCATACTCAATTGAAAAGTTTGTGTGTTTCTGGAAGACTAATTTAATATCAATTATGAAAAATAATACCCACAATAAAAAATTAAAATTAAAAATCAGCGGGCATGCTCCCTTTATGGTAACTACAATATTCCTAAGGAAATAAATTCATTTTGCTGTCAGAAATAAATTATCTTTTTTGTTTTAACTTTACAAAAGTATATAATTGCACGCGCGGTGATTATGCGGAGATTTATTTAAAATAATAAATTTTTCATGTTACATATTTTATTTATTTTAAATAAAATTATTGGATTTAAAAACATTGTCGATATAAAGTTTGATTTAATAAAAAAACTAAAATGATAACATAACACTTAGATATGTAGATTTTGTATGTGCAAAAGACTTTTCGGACGCCCAACAACATTCTTAAAGAGTTTTAGAAAAAAGATGGGATGGACTAAAAAACGTCAAATATGGACTAAAACCCCCAAATGGACAAAAACCTCAAAAGTGCCAAAATATTGAGTCTTCGCACTTTTCGAGGATGTGCATTTTGCAATGAGCGGATCCCGTTTAGAAGCATAATGAGAATAATATTTAATAAATAAACATAAAATATAAAAAATTAAATTCAAATGCATATTGAATAACTTTAAAATATGTAATGAAAAATGCGTAAATATTTCAAAATTTTTATAGATACACTAGAACATTTTTTAAATTTACCCCATTTGGGGAAATAATTAAGTTTTTTTAATTTTATAATTGCTTAAATATGCTTGTTTATTATAGTGCCAATAAAAACAAATTCGTGTTAAAACGATTAGAGTATACCTTTTTTGACACCAGCATTATTTGGTGAATTTTTTAATGTTGAAGTAATTTCGCTGGAGCAAAAAATAAAAAATTAACAATCGCAACGCAATTGTCTTGCATAATCCGTGAAAAACTATGGCTGCAACAAATAAAACGCCTATTTTTTTTTAAAAAAAGAGTTTTTTTTTAAAACTAACGAGGATTTAATAAATTATTACGTCCGTACTGCGCAAAATAATTGGATTTCAAAACATATTTATCACTCAAATTATTAAATTTAATTTGCCTTATAAAATTCGAACATTTAAAACAATCAATATAAAATTTATTTTATGTCTTGTTTTTAAAAAAATCAATTAATCCTTAAAGAACTTTTTATATATATAAAACTTTATTTAATAACATTTTTATTAAAGCAACATTAATGTGAATAAAAGAAGTTAAAATTCGGTAAAATAACGCTGAAAGAGATGCAAAACATACAGTGGTGTTTCGAGTTCTTATGTACATCAAATAGCAATAAATTATACACACCAGTTCAAAAAACGAAATACTAATTTAAATTTAACTTTTAAAAAATACTTATCATACAATTGCAAAATAAATTAAATTATATAATTAATTTATCGCAATTAAAAAATAAATTTTATACATATTTAAAAATAATAAAACAAAGTGCTAAAAAATTTCAAAAAACGCGAAATTGGTGAACTATGGATTTATTCACAAAAAACTGAAATATTGATTTATAATGACTACAATGCCTTCTAAAATTCAAGCAATAAATAATTGTGGCTCATTAAAATTAAGCTTTTCATAATGATTGTTTAAGTCCAAATAAAAGGGGTCGAGGTGTCAAACCTAATTTAAAATTTTTCATAAATCTTACAATAATCGTCCATAAAATTAGTGGAGTTAACTTTAACCAATTTCAAAGCGATGACTGTTCATTCGTTCGTTCGTCTATCTGTGCATCGCCATCGTTAGCCACATAAATTGGTTCGGAAACAGCTAATTTTTCCGATGTAAATGGCCGGCCGTTCAGAAGGCGAGCAAAATGAACAGTCATCACTTTTAACGTGTAAATTAAACTTCTGGTGACAATTTGTGTGGGAGTGATCGGTGCTGCTCAAAAAACCCGAAGTTTTATCAGTCATCTGTTTTTGTCGCTTTTGTGGTTAAATTCCGTTAGAATTTTTACTGAACATAATATTATCAAAGTCATTACCGTTTATTTAATTGGCTCAATAAATTATTTTATAATAGCAAATTAAAACAATTTACCCAAAATTAAAATAATCTTTTGTTAATGTTATGCAAAAGGCAAATATTTATTGCTTACGAAAATCATCAAATAATCAATGTAGAACGAATATTTTAAATTAAAAAATTTTAATTGAATACATATTGAATGCATAAAGGTTGTATTATGTTGAAACACTTAAAATTAAATTAAATTACCAATTATTAGCACAATGACATGTTACTTTTTTTTTGTTAAATTATTTGGTTTACAAATTTAAGATTTTCAAGAAATTTTAAGATATCATTCGTAATTAATGAGCAATTTTATTTTTAAATAATTTTTAAAATTTATTTAAAATTTATTGAATAAAAATGTTTGATTTACTGTTTTCGCCATTTATTCGTTTTTAACATTTATGTTGCCGAAGCTACTTTTGTACCTTTTTTTTGCTCATAAAAGCAAATTTTTTTTGTGTATTTTAACGACCAGAAGTACTAATATGTTATGATTTTTCTGTTTTTCATACGTGCAGTCTAACAAAAAAAAATATTTATTTTTTTAAAGATGAAAAATAATATTTTAAATTTTTCATGATAAATTATTTATATGCTTTTTGGTTATATATTAGAGTTTGGATAATCGGGTTGGGCCGGGCGGGCTTTTTTTTGATTTTTTGGCCGGGCGCGATTTTCGGGCGGGCATTTTTTTTATTTTTCGCCCGGCCAGGCGCTAGTCGGGCGCCCGCCCGGATTTCGGAAAAAATCCGGGAATCGGGCGGGCGGATATTTGAAAATTGCTTTGCCGAGCTGAACAATGACTCAGAAGCACAGCTAGTTTCCGGAATGCAAAGATATTTTAGCGCCACAAAAGAAAGCTTATTGATATGCTTTTAAAACGAATGTTTTTAGTACTAAATGATTCGGGGACAATCATGAGTTCAATGTACGTTTGGTTTAGGACCTTATCCTTTAACTCTATTGCCTTATACAAAATAAACCATAACAAATTATAAAAATGACCAAATAAAAATACAAAAAATT
>JAIXHY010000060.1:142713-276250 GCA_020449905.1 Globodera pallida
ACCTGTCATGAGGCATAAATGAAAGTAAATCATAAAAATAAAATACCCGAACACTGTGAGGAAACTTCACGCACAACAAATGAATAATTTTTTAAAAGAGATCAATTTTTTATGTCATAATTTTTTTTGAGATTTATAGCATTAATTTGTAATAAACAGACATGTCTGCAAATCATAAAATTATTATAGAGTGAATAATGTAGAAATTTAATTGAGTCAATAATTATTAATTACAATTAATTTGAATATTAAGGATGTGTGGTATCCTGTAAAACGTCTATGACCGATCACCGGAGAGAATTTAAAACTTTTAACTGTGGTTTTATTCGTTAAATTATTTTTTGTCGTATTCTCTTTTTATCATTATGATTTAACCTCAACGTACAAATCAATAGCTTCGAGATTCATTTTGTTAATCAATACTTTGAAGGAAAATTTTCTTTAATGAATTCATTTGAATTTCTGCAATTATGTGTCAGCTATTGAATATTAATTTTTGTTATAATGGGATGAAAATAAAAATTCATAAATTATGATTGTCTGTGATCCCGTTAGTTGATCAAACGTTAGGGGTAATCTTTAATTTTAAACAAATCTCTAAAATAAAAACAATATTAAAATTCGGAAATATTTTAATTACTACTAAGACTTGTGTTCATAGCAACATTTGTTAACATGATGTAATATAAAATACCAAAAATTTAGCTCATCCAATTATTTCTATTTAATAAATTTTATATAATTACAAACCGGTTCATTTTGATATAAAATAAGTATTTAAGTTTGATAAAATAACTATTTAAATGAATTGCAGCTCAAATAAATATTATAATGCTAAAATTATGACATATCAATAAGTACTTTAGATAACATAACATGTAACCAAGTGCCAACAGTCTGGCAAAGGTATAAACACAGAATTTTTTACAAATATATAACTTTAAGAGATCGTAAAAAATTTTAAATTAAACTCAAATTGAAGTATATAACATGAAGTAACAATACGATTAATTTAGTACATTTTGTTATATTTCTATGTAAAATATGAATGGTATATTAATATTACTTCATCGGCGATTCTTAGAAACAACATCTGGGCCGGCAAACTTTATAGAAGTGATTATAGGTAGGCGGGCCGCCTTCCGTCAAACCCACCGTCTATTAAAAAACTTGTTGCGACAGGCTAGAGGATTCAGCCCGCGGAACCGCAACATCCATTCAATAAATACACAAAAAATATTCATAAAAATAATTTAAAATTAAATTGTAGAATATTGTATAATGCCTAATTTTTTTAAACTTGTAAATTTATTGTACTATAAAATTGGAACCGATATAACTTTTTAAAATTTTTTACATTATTTAATGATTATTACTAAAATCAATTAAAATTGTTACAGCAAAAAATAAAAAGCCCAATCTGAGGCATTGCTTAGAATGGTCCGCTGCTAAATCTTAAAACAATTTTGTGTTCGTGAACTCAGATTATTAAATTTTTCTATCATTTTAAGAACTTAATTTATTTAAAAATGGCCAAATGAATTTGTTAATAAAATTTAAATAAAAAATTATGTGGATGAATTGAAAAAAAATTAAAAAAATAATGTTTTAAAATAAGTGGAAATCTTACTAAGAAAATTTACACCTTTTTTTACAAAAACGCAAAATATAAAAAATAGTAACAAAATGAATTATATTTGAAAATAATTAAAATTCCGCTAAAGGTTTCTGTTGAAGCAATCAGCATTTCAAAACGGGGTGAAACGCAGTAGAAAACAAAAAAAACAATTTAGCATAGGATATTAATAATATAATTTTAAAAAATTTGCCGCAAAACGGCATTCCTTTGCACTCAGCAATAAGCTTTGTGCCAATGTGGACATTGAATTGCATTCAGCAATATAAAATAAATACGTTCTGTATTTATAATTTTTAAAAAGTAAATGCATTATACTTGATCATATTTTATTATTTATTATTGTGTTTTACATTGTCTTTGTTTAAAAAATTTTATGATAATACAGTTTATTTCAATTCATTTATAAACTTATGCTATTTATCTAATAATGCGTTGCTATTTTTTAAATTAATAAAAAACCCTGTTTTCTTGTGTACTTCTATTATGTTTATTAAGAGATATTGCATTGATTTTAAAAAAATAAGTTTCCGTCATTATTTTTGACTAACAATGGTATTTTCAATTGATTTTTTTTAAAGAAATCATAAATTAAATTAAAAACATATTTAAATTAGATTTTTTTTTATAAAATGCAAAAATAGCATGGTGTTTTTATTTAGATTTTATTCCATTTTAATGATCCGGTGACATTCAACGCGGATAAATACACTTGTACATACATCATTTTGTGTTATCCCGGCATGGAACGCAAACTGAATTTCATCTCGTCTTGTAAGAAAAGATGATTGATATTTTAAGTTTTTTTTATCAAAATCGTCAAAAGAATAGAATAGTTTTTTTATGTTTTTTTACAATATCCAAATTTTATTTTTTATACAATTTTAAGCATAAGTGCCTTTCTTGCGGTTAAATTTTTTATCGTTGTGTCGATTATAATATTTGAATGAATGGCTTCGTTAATGTTTATTCAATCATTCTTTAAATTATTTATATTAAGACATCTTCATTAGTAGTTCACAAATTGTTGTATTTTAAGCAATTTATTGGTTGCACAATTTAAATGTTAAGTTATTTATTTGATGTTTAGCTTTTCATAAAATGATTTGAATTGTTATCAAACGGTTTGTTAATCAGTTTTAATATCCTCACAAAAACGTATTAAAATTGATTTAATTTTTGTTACATTGAAGAAGCGTAGGCGTCTGCGTCCAAATTCGTCGTTTTTAGGAGACGGGTATTGATCAATTTGTAGTTAAGTTTTAGAGCAATTGTTAAGGAATGATGAACTCGGGGGCTATGTTAAGCCAGTCTTCCACAAAATCTGTATTAGTTTGCCTAGTCGTTTGACGTTGTGGTTTTTGATTTATGCCATTTTTATTGAATGCTCTACTTTAAATTTATATATTTTTTATAACATTTATAATGGGCATGGATATTTTACACTTTCGTTTTTTTTGAGCTATGCGGTATGTCAAGCTTTGGTCGGTTTTCAAGCAAAAAAGTTGATGTTATATTAAAAACACGAATTTATAAAAATTTTTAACTCAATAATAATTTATTATATCAATTGGAAAATTCAATAATATTCGTTAGAATTTTTGTTTGTTTCAGTTTTGTAATTGATTTCAAACAATTTCTATATTAAAAAAATATATATTTTGCATATTCAAATTAGGGCAACGATCTTTATTATACACTTTTTTAAAACCTTACACTGGTGATAAAATAATTCATCTGGTTAATTTAAAAAGAGTTTTTGTAATATTAAAATAAAGTTTATAAAATTTTCGAGTATTTTAGCCGATTTATTTTGTTGAATTTTAAACAATTAATTATTTTGTATTAAAATATTTTTGAAATTGTTGGAAAAGAATAATAAAAAAATAATATACATATTCGGAAAAACGTTTTGCTTTGTGTTTGTGAAGTATTTAATCTGTGCATTCCAACAGAAAATTTGACAATTTTGTGTACCATTGCATAAAATTTATTAACAAATTAATTTGGGTAAGAAAGCAATAAACACTTTATTAAAGTGATTGTGTAAATATAATGTTTAATAGCTGTAATCAAAAACTCCTTTATAAACAATAAGCTTTAAAATAAGTTAATTGAAATACAACGTATTACCATATTAGGGTAATCCGAATAAGGGAAGTTGGAATAAAAAGAAGAAAGAAACAAACTATCGCTATAAAAAATTCTTTTCATTGTTAAATTAAAGCTTAATTACATTGTTTTATTAATAAAAGAAGTAAACTATATTTTTAAATTATTGGAAATAACAAAGAAACTTCCCAGTGAACATAAAATAGTTTAACTTGTTTAAGATGAGAAAATTTTCATAAAAATTAACGTTATCTTTGCGTTCCTCCATAAACTGACGTTGTCAAGCAACTTTTTTGTCCAAAGCAGTGCGGACACAATTAACCGTGAACATTTTTAAATTACTAATTAAATTATGCTTTTCAGCAATTCGTTCCGTTTTCGCCAGGCTCAGAAGCCCATATTTTGAGGCTGGTCATCAAGGGTCGCGGGTAAGTAAGCATTCAAGAGTTTACACTTTATTTATAAATCTCCATATTATTTATTCATTCTATTTACTGAAATTCTTTAAAGAAATTTAAATAAAAACATTTGAAAAATTATAGATAAAAAAATTAAAATTAAAATAAATTCCAGCATATTTTGGTACAATAAATAATACAAAAACTGGAAGATTTCGCGGGTAAAATAAAAACAAATTAAGATTGATGATAAACCGTTGTTAATTTCCAATAAATAAAATTAATATATTCGAACTGACCAATTTTCTTTAAAATATCCTTAAAATATTCAAGTCCCTGGAGGTTTTTGGCGAAAATTTTCTTCTGGTAATTCTTTTATTCGAATGTCTCCTACCTTACATTGTGTAACGACTGTTATAGTAAAAGAAATTTAAAAAAAGGAATTCACTGACTCTCGAAGTTCTACCACAAGTTTACCAAAAATAAATATAAAATAAATAATATAATGGTTTACAAATATTAACATTTAATAAACTGTGAAACATCGCTATAAAAATGCATTGTTGCAAACTTTTGATATATATTTTTTAAATTATACATTACTCAAATAAATATAGGTCATTTTTATCATTTTCTTACTCTCACATACTAATAAACTTGTTCCAGTGTGTAATGTTATATCAATTCTTGTCTTAGTACGCTAAAATATGATAAGTTTAATTGAATGTCAATTTACACCAAACTGATATACAGCATTTTTTATATACGCCTTGCCAAGCGGAACATTTATAAAAATAAAGAAAGTTTTGCTTTTTTAGTAGCTGTGTAAACTAAAAAATTATTAATAAAGAATGAAGTTAAGTTGAAAATATACAATAATGCTTAAGAAACGTTTAATTCATTAAATGTCGAATTAGTAAAACAATATAAGTTGGCTAAGTCTTACCAATAAAATAATTTTAATATACCAAAAATTCAATGATTGTCTACGATCCTTTGCTTGAACAAAGTAGGGATATAAAAATAATTTTACAAGGTTGAAATTATTAAATCTTTATATTTAAAATAAAAACAAAACTAAAATGGAAAGTATTAATGCATAATTTTACATTAAGTTTTTAACTAAAAACGTCGGTGTTTCAAAATAGGTAACTAAAAATCAAAACAATTCGAATTTTTGAACCGATTCTTATCAATTTGTTAAAATCATCGTAAGAGGAGTCCGCATGTTAATTTTGGCAAGGCAACTAGGCATGCCCGAACACGACAAGCACCCATAATTTTTTAAAGCTATGAAATCATAAGTATTAAAACATAATAAAGTTGATTTTACAATTTCTTACTAAACGTCAAATAAAATTGAACATAACAAATATGTAAAAGCATACTTAAATAAATTAATTCATAGACATTTTTTGCGATGTTTATCAATTAAATAAATAATTAATGAAAGTACAACATACGTTAAAAATCTAATAAATGTAAATAAACACATGCATACATTATATATATTTATTAATCAAGCAAAAATGCAAATATGAAAACGAAACTCAAAGAAGAATCTCTTTTTTTATCGCGATACTCGTTGGAGTAATAAAAGCATTCATGTTTCAAAGCTTCTGCAAAGCGTAATTACAGATTAATGGCTGGTACAAAACGTTACGGAACAAAAACGCGCAAAAAGAGAAAGTATCTTGCGATAAATTATATTCAAAATTAGAAAAAATTAAACTAACGATAAAATCATTAAATTTAAAGAATGTTTATTTAAACAAATAAGTGCCAACTATTTGCAGCCCCTCGCAAACATGGCGCCGGCGACACATTTGCAGTAAGCGCATGGAACGCAAGGTTTGGAGGTGGCGGAAGAAGCTTAGTTAAGTATAATGTTAAGAAAAAACCCTCAAATCGACTTCATTAAACATCTAAATTTACTGATTTAATCACCCGCTAATAAATGAATTATATTTAGATTACATGGTAGTACAAGAGTTTACAATGTTACCAAAAAAGAAAATTAATAATGATCAAAGCTGAAAAGAAACAAAAGGTCATAAGAAATAAAGGATGCTTCTTAATTTTTCTCCGCTACATTGCTAGAAACTCATAATATATAAATTAAAACAGATAATTATCATCTACAACATTCAAAGCAGAAATAAAAAGAATGAAGCAATAGTAACAATACACAGTAATTAAATTTTGTTAAACAGACAAATATAATATTGGATTAAAGTATAAAGAATTTTTTGAAAACTTATTTAAATGAAACAAACCCGCTAAAGAGAAATTTGTCTAATTGAAGAAATCGCACGCATAGAATTGACTTTAACGATGTGAATAAATGATTAAAAAACCGCCGACTTCAAAGATTTGGGGAGCCGTTCTTGCGTCAACACAAAGGCATTTAGAAGGATATCCCAGTGGAGCTTCGTACTTAAAAAATGCCAAATTAAAACAAAAAATATTAATCCTTTGCGAGTTACTTCACTTATAATCTATCAGCCTTTAAAAATCAACAGTTTGAGGCTAATAAATACAAAATTGGATATTAATTAAAGATAACCAAATAAAAGAATCTAGTATTTTAAATGAAATATACTATATAATGTAAAATTTAACAATTATCGTGTAATTAAGAAATCAAAGCTTCGAGTTTTGAGACTAAAAAATAACTGTCATATAATAAACAAACTTTTGTTTAAAAAATATTAAAAAATTTGGTTTTAAATATATTGCTCTCGCATGTCGCTTTGAATTATTGAAGTGCGTTGCCTCGCAAATTATCTAAGATTAAGCTAAACAGTGTAATGAGACGTGCCATTATAGCAAATAAATTATTCTGACGGCAAAGTGTGAATTTAAAAAATTATAGATCAAATAGAATGAACATAATTAAAACTAAATAGGTAATTAATATAATCTTTTTAGTAATTTAAACAATAAATACTGTATTATTCATATACATTTAAAATAATACAAACAAGAAAACGAAAGAGCTAAAGTAGTTCTAGAATAAATTCTCAAGTCATTTTATCTTTATTATAGAACTTAATAAAAGTTAATAAACAAAAAACAGCAAAAACGTGCATGTGGCTTTTTAATAGGCATTATTATTCGTCAACACTAATTATAAACACCAAATAAAAATAACTTTATTGTTTATGGAGATTCGTACAAGTCTAATTTTTTAAATAAAAATAAATGCCGAATATAAAAATTTTGAGACCATTGTATATTTTTAATTGGCCGGCACGTCCCAAAAGCCTGAAATAGGCCTAAAAAGGGTGTTTTGTTGGCTAACACAGAGCCTGTTCTTTAAAAGTTATTAAATAATTAAGCAAAATAAATCATTGCGCTATAATATGATAAACCGTGTTCTGTATTAAAAACCAGAGCAGACAGTTTACAAGAAAACCGTAAACATCTCTGTGTCAAAAGTGAAAAAAAATAAAAAATTTAAATTTTACTGCCAATTAAAAATTAAACATTTGAATAGAGAAACTTTGATGCTCATAAACTCATTGGTTTGTACTGAATATAAAAATAAATTACATTTTTAATTTAAAACTATAATTCTTATGAACGTTAATAAAGAAATCCCCTCAAAATAAAAACCACAGCTTCACTAATTGGGCAGGTAACAGTTGAAGACTGGCGATTGATGTGGAACTCGTATGCAGCGATAATAAAAGCATAATAAACTAATGCACAATTAAGAGTGTTATTGACAATAAAATAAAATTAGAACGATAGAAGCAATTATTATTCGAATATTTTTGAAAGCCAGGTTCGTCCTCATCATGAAGGAAACTGCCCGCAACAGCATTGCTCATCGTACTAGCACTTTCAATAAAATGGCACTGGGTCGCTTATTTATGCATAATAAATCCAAAATATATTAGCAATTAATAAAAATATTAATAAATAACTAAAAAATTTTAATCCTTACAACAAAGAAGTGTCATAGACGACGACTTTCAGCTATAAGATAATAATGGAATAAATGCAAAACACAGGGCGAGGTCAAGCGCGCAAGAAGCTTACTCAACAGGCTTCAGGTTAACAAAAATTTACTTTATATGCTAAAAGTAAAATGGATATTAATTAAATCTCAATATTAAACAGATAATCAATTAACAAAAAAATAGATTTGAAAGTAAATTATAGAATTAATAATATTATTAGTAATTTATAAAATAAACCATCAGCTTAAAATAACTTAACTAGGATAAAAAAGGTTAAATAATTAATTTTAAATAAACGTCTAAGTTATAAGCTAAACGGTGTAATGAGGTGCTATTATAGCAAAAAGTTGTTTATTTACAGGCTCATTTCAGATGACATTTCAAGACATGGTTTAATAACCGCAGAGCTTTGTGCAGGGCGCACTTAAAATTTTCAAATTAGCGACACTTTTGAAAACACGCATTATTCAAAATCAGCGTTACAGCGACAGTATATGTGGATTATTAATATAAATGTATAAATCTTTGTTTTTTTGAAATAATTTATTAAATTACATTTATAGAAACATTAAAGCAAAAAATGCTAAAAGAACAAAAAGTTTGCGTTTTGTCCGATTCTCCGCCCACAGTTGAACATTGCTTATTCTGTAAAAAAAGGAATATTAATTAAAAGACTTTATATTAAAGTTAACAAATCGAAAATAGTAAGATTTTAAAATTACTTTTTTATTATTTTACGTTAAATCTTTTCTAAAATAAAGATTTTTAAAAAATAAATATCCAACCAAAAAGATTTTGAATATGAATGCTTATTATATAAAGGCTTTAAAAATATGTGTTTGGTGCTTCCATAAAATGGTCAATAAAATTCAAACCAAAGAAATTAAGACAACAAATAAAATTCCTTTTAATTTAGTAACGTGTCACAGGGCAAAAAGTGCGCTTAAACTATACGAAAAAATTGGATTAGATGATAAAATAACTATTTAATTCATAAATTAATCTTCATCTAAAAGCTAAGGTATTGCAATAAAAAAGAAACAAAAATTACGTCTGATAAATAAAATTAAAAAAATATATATATGTAAATTGTTTAAATAATAATTTAGACTACATTAATAATCCGAGTAACAAAACTCTACATGAATACGCCGTTCGACAACGATATAGTTTTTATACGGCATTACCCTAATATAAACAAAACAGTACCCGCGCGCAGATGTGCTTTAATCCACAGATAGACTTGATAAAACGCATTTAAATTTATGGATATTTCATAATTTAAAAAAGTTAATGTTGTTAAAAAATTAATTTACAAAATAAAAAGTTATATCCCTGATGTATAAAATACAAAAATAATTCATTTGCAGTTCTATACTTAAAACTGGGCATATTTACTGGGATAAAAACTACTACTGAAGTTTGCTAAATTTAATACAAAATCAATTAGCTAAAGCATTTAAAAATATTATAAATTAATAAATTGATATAATGCAATTAAAGATCTAAAAAATATGTAATGCCAATTTAAAAAAAACAAAGGTATTGGGGAACTTCTTACACCTTTATGTTTAAATTAAGGCATGTAGGAAAAAAGAAGCACACTTTTCGCGTCCAGATACGGCCCAGGCCTCGAAATGGCTGACGTGACTGTCTGTAATTCTATATAACTAGAATAAAGGAAAACTATAGGTTAAAATATTTTACAAGTTAAATAATAAATTAAACACATCCTAATAAAATACAAAGAATTGTTGACTTGCCCCATCACAAAATCGCATAATCCATTATATAATCTATTTTGCGCAAAAGACAAGGAATGTCTTTAAAATTAAAGTAAAACCAATGAAATCGTTATATAATATTTGATTACAAAATAAATAATGTTGTCAATCTAGAAATTTTTTATTACCAAATGAATAAATTATGTAACGTATCGTGTTATCAATCAAATTTAATTTTAATGTGACATAAGTAAATATAAGGAATTAATTGCTGATCTAAATAGCCTCCCATCGCGGTGACACCTTATTAATTACGCCCATAACAAATTCTAATAAAAAATAACTTAATTGCTTCATCAAAAAATTAAAACCATATTACCTAACAAAAATAAAAAACATTAAAAATCTAAGGAATGAAAAAATTAATTAAATTGAATGATAAATTAAATGAAATAAATGGTGCAAAAAATATATAAAAAAATACGAATTAATTTAATTGATCTCTGTTAATAATTTTAAAAAATTAAACTGCATTCATATAAACGACAAAATACTCAAACAAATATATATTTAAAAACTTAAAATGTAATTTTCTCAATCGATCCCCGTCAAATCATTTTGAATCCAAATATTTCTTAAATTGCTCAACGGCGTCTTTTTCTCTGATATCGCACAGCATTAGAATTAAAATTATTTTATCTATTTTGATAAGTTTACTGTTTTAAAATAATTAATTATTAGATGCTAATTAAAATCTTCCATTAAAATCGTTTTCCTTCTAATATTTTATTACAATCTTCAAACTTAATATTTTGTTATTAGGAAGTTTTACCGTAGCGCATTGCACATAATTATATTTCTCAGGTATACAATACAAGCATTTAAATTGTCTTGTTGGTCTTTTCGATCATGAGTCCAATACCATTCCTAACCTTTCTTATATTTTTCATGCCAGTTGCTACAATAATAACATTGACTTCTGATTCTGGTAAATCAAATTGATTTTTTTATTTTATAAGCTATTAAAGTTTTTAAATATATATTTGTTTGAGTATTTTGTCGTTTATATGAATGCAGTTTAATTTTTTAAAATTATTAACAGAGATCAATTAAATTAATTCGTATTTTTTTATATATTTTTTGCACCATTTATTTCATTTAATTTATCATTCAATTTAATTAATTTTTTCATTCCTTTTTTAATGTTTTTTATTTTTGTTTTTATTCATATATGCTTAAAGATTCTGAAAGGGTATTTGGCTCATATACAAATCACATTTAGTAAATATGTGATTTACCAATTTTAAAAAATCAATCTACCAACAAATTTGGAAATCGCATATTTGGCAGACTATTAGAGCTAAACCACAAAAATAAAAAATTTCTATTGATTAATTAAAATGATGAAACATAAATCTAGATTAAAATTTTTTATTTATGTTTATTTATTGTCATTTAAAAATATTGCATAAGGAAAATAATAATAGTTGAGTAAAATAATTATATTATTAAAAAAAAATTTCTTATATTACAACGAACGCTCTTAAATAATTAACGACGTCAACAAGAAATGGGCAGATTTGTTGTATCAAGCATTTAATTAAAATGGTATTGATTGAAAAATAAATAAAATTAGCTCTTATTTAAATATTTGCATCCGCCCTATTATCGTTAAATTACAAATATTGCCAATTAATTCAATGATTGCTGAATGGTTTCTTTATTTGATCCGAATTGTTTACTTGGTATTAAATGAATTTGTATGCCCGGTCGCGAAGATGATTCTGTCCAAGCGTTCGTCGGGGTGTTTATTGTTTAATTTAGTTTGTACGCATTTTATTTACCTGTTCAAACCAAAGCGCAAATTTCGAGCCGGACTCTGGATCAAAAAACTTTTCATATCAATTTATAAACAAATGTATGTAAATTAATTTTTTTTTAATTGATTTTGTTTAAAACATGGATTAAAATGGAAGTGATATACAGTGGGCTTTGGTTGGGGGGCAAGTTCGGCATATCTGGAAATCAACGATATTGTAAGTAAAATGCATAAAAAAATTAAACCTAAGGTAATAGATTTTAACGAGTTTTGTATAAATCTAAACACATATTAACACTCTATAAAAAAAAATCAACATTCGTTATTTGACATGTAATTTAAATCCAATTAATCACAAAACTAAAAGATTGCACAAGAAAGCCAAAAAAAAATGCACCGATGGAAAAGACAAAGAACTGACCCGCGGGCAAACGTCGGAACAACGACCTCCCAAGTTCCGAAAAACATCTTGAATTTTATATGAGGCAGAATAAGAAGTTTGTTGGTAAGTTGAAATCTGTAGCCTTCAATTTAATTTAAAAAATTTTGAATCCGTCACTCAACAGCTTGTTATTTAATATATAACAATGCTAAAAAATGAGAATTACCTAGGTTTCCATGTATAAAAATGGGAATAGCAGGACGTTTTTATAAAAAAAATACAATAAAAATAACATAGCATAACCCAAAAAGTTGTATTTAATAAAATTTAAATTTTTAAAAATATGGTAATATTAAATGGCAAACGCGCATCCTTCTTTTTCTTATTCTTTCCCTTTGAGTGAATAACATTTTCCTTTGTATGCATTTAAAAATTTTAGCATTTTTTCTTTTCTTTTAAATTATTAAAAATTTTTTTGTATATAAAAGCCTTATTCGCTGGCGTCAATATTTTAAAAGTCGAAAAGCAACAATTTTTTTGGGTTCCTGTGCCTAGGGTTACAAACTTTAAAAAAAATAGTTTTATTAAAATTTTATATTTGAGCTTTGAAGCCGTATGTTTTGTACTTTTTTTAATTGTGTGTTTAAATATTATCAAAAAAAAATTATTATGGATTTATGTCAACAAACAATTTTTTTTTTGTTGCAATTTTTACAAAAAACTTCTTGCCTATGCGTGAAAGGATCGATCACCATTTAGAGAGTCTGATTTAAATATAGTTAAATGCGTTTAATAATTAAATTGTATAATTCTCATTTTACCCTTATTAAAAATATATCGTTCAAATTTGAAATGTGAATTCGTTTATTCGCATTTACATTTATTATTTTCCCTATTTTTTAATTTAAAAATGTCTTGCTTTTATTTTGATTCTAAAATTTGTAGAACATGAGTGATAATTTTTTATTTCGTTTTATTATTAGTTATTTATAAAATTAACATGCTGGCTTGGTATTTATTATATTTTTAATTTTTGTTGCATTCGTGAAAATATACAAAATCAATTTATTTGTTCATAATTTTTATTTTTATTTTAATGTATTTAAAACTTGTTTAAAGTTATTTTTCTTATAAAATTTGAATTATTTTATAATGGCAGATTTCAAATTACCCATTTTTGCCAAAGTATATTTTTTTATAGGCTTTTTGCATTGGATTATATCTTAATCTGTATTTGGAAAATTTAACGCTGTTTTTAAATTGGATGGAATTGTTTTCATATTTTTTGTTGAAGAAAATCAATTATATTTTATTTCTTTATTTGATAATATTTAAGTTCATAAAAAATACTTCCATGCTTTTTAATTGTCTACATTTTTTATACTTTTTGACATAATCAGTTGATGCTCAGCAAATCAAATAATTTGCGCCGCTTTTAAATTTATTGGGCGTATGGATTATCAATTATTTGTTCATTTTCTCCATTTTTAAAAGCTTTAATTGAATTTATAATCGAGAATTATTTTAAAAAAAATAGCTGAAAATTTTTGTTTTTTATTTGTTACAAATATTATTATGATTCATTCGCTGGATTAACTCAATTATTTTTATCGCCATTGATGAATGAAGTTATTGTTGCCGAGAGTGCATTTGGCATAGGTTTTCTTAAATGGTTGACACTTTGTTAGGGGTTTATTATCTTGCTCGCATTTAATTAATTGTTATTTTATATCTTTGAAGCAAAAAAAATTAGAATATGTTTTTAAAAATTTAGTAATGCTATAAGTTTTAAATATTCCAATATATTTACAAAAAAAACATATCTTATATTGCGTTTATCTGTACGCATTGAATTCAAATCACGATCTTAGAACAAATTTGAACTCCAATAAAACTTCGGCCTTTTTGTTTAAATGAAAAACCCTGATTGATGGAATTGTTCGTTATACTTATTATAAGGTTTTAACTTTTACAATTCAATAAATACGACCATTGATTGTCGATTTGATCAATCATAATTCATATTTAACTGATTGTTTGAAATAAAGGACTTTATATTTAATTGCCAATTATTAAGTTAAAAAAAATCATATTTATTTTATCACCCGGTTATTTTTCCACGGGCATAGTGATAACTTTATTTATACATTATTTGTTAATTTATTTATTATAGATTGTTATACATTTTCAATCGATTTTTGGTCATTTGCTGCTGTTGCAAAAAGTTGTCAAAAATTTGTCAAAACTTATAAACTTAGGAGGCCAACCAAAATTTGGCCTTTATTCGCTTGGGAGCATGCTGTATCAGCTCGTCGTAACCGTCTCGCACCTTTTAAAATTATTATAACCTTCATAATATTTATTAATAAATTATAGTCTCATAATATTGTACACAGAATGTAACTTAAAAATATTTATATCCAAAATGAAACCAGAATATTTTTAATAAATTCATATTAAACTTCACATATTGTTCAGGTTGTAGTTGTGTATTGTGTGTATTGATTAATAATTAACTTTTTTTAATTAAAAGTTTATTTTATTATTAATGTGTTTAAAGTTTGGGTAATAAGCATGTTGTACAGAAGTTCGGTTCGCAACATAGAAAGTTAAATTAAACAGTGCGCCATAGTTTTATATTAGTGGGTTTGGATTGTTTTAAATTTTAACTTTTTCAGGCCAATGCTATTTTATTTAATCTTTTGTTGTTGTGAATATTATATTGTAAAAAACTTTTTTTAATCTGGGCGTCTCTTACCCATTTTCGAATTAATAAAATTGCCGAGGTGCTCTTTCGCCAGATAAACCAGCCAGTTTAACATCAAATAACTTTATAGTCTGATGAGTTCACTTGTATTCCTTTGATTAACCAACCGGGGAATTGGCGGCGTTTGTCCAATTACATTTGTTTTTAAATTGTATTGTAAATTTTTTTTATTAATAAAGTGTTTAATACCATATTACATTGATTATTTTAGTTCGAACTAATTAGTTTCCTCTATTTTTAATTGTACTAATTTTTAAATAATTATTTATAAACAAATACATTTTATTCACCTAAAATGCTCTTGGCCGTTATCGTTGGCAATTTGAGTAGCTGAATTTGTGCGGGCAATCATTTCATCGAACTGACGAATGAAGAAGTCGAGTATCGTCTGGCTCAAAAAATCTGTCCGGGTCGCAAATAAGTATGGATTTTTTTGTATTTAATCTTTATTTAAATAACATATATTTAATGATAATATAACAATATTATTTGCATAAATTCTTATTTATATTTGATTTGTGAATTTTTAATTCTAGTTAGAAATATTAACTGGTTAAAAAATATATTTTTATATATAGAAAGTTGGACATTAACTGCAATTTTTGTTGATAAATATTGCCACTGATTATTTAAGGAATTTTTCGGCTACCAGTTTGTTACGTTCAACTTTTTTAAAATTGTTTTGATTAAACAACTATATTTTTTTCTATTTTAAGGCTTTAATATTTAATACTTATTTAATATTTTGTGTTGCAAGCAAATATTAAGGTTATAATTAACAAGGTTTGTGCTTTTTAAAATTTTTTTTACTTATTTAACATAAACAACAATTATAACAAGAATAGTACAAAATATAATAATATATAGATATTTTTAAAATTAAGCTTCTAATAATTTAATCTAATTGACTAGATTAAGGTACGCTAGCGAATTCTCCGTTAATCACGTTTATTTATATAAGAATACGCTGAATAATATTTATTTTTCACAAAGTAAATTTGAGTTATCAGTAAATTTCTATCGATACTTTAACATAATAGACTTGTCAAATTACGAAAGTTAGGTCATTATTTTTTGTCATAATTTAAAAATATTTTAATGATGTGTGAATTTCTGAGGTTATAAATTAAAACAATATTTTATTAAAAAACTCAATATTTGCATTTTTTTAAGGTATTTTTTATCCGAAAAAGGCCGAAATAGTTTTGCAAAACTATTATAGTCACCAAAATACTTACAATGTGTTCAAATTGGAAAAGATGCGATGCCTATTTAAATTTTATTAATATTTATAAAAATAAAAAATAAATTACGCTGTATTCAGCAGCCCTTCTTGAGTAAGAATTTAGATTATATTTAATTTTGAGTAAATATTATGATCAATTGCCTGGTAATTTAATGCTCTAAAAAAATTGTAATATTTAATATTAATAATATCTAATTATTTTTATTTATTTTTTAAATATTTCTAAAACGAAAACTATGCTTTTTCGGTCATGTGTTGCGCAAATAAAAGTCTGTTCTCCATCCGTTATCTTCGCGTTGCCACACTTTTGCTAATCAACTTTATGTTGTTCATCCTTGAAATCTCACTTATAATGTTTTATATTCACTTAAATAGTGGTATTTCATTTCATAAAAGCCTTTATGCTTGATTTTTATGGTTTATAATTTATCATTAAGTTAGATGAAACGAAAAAATCTTTTATTTAAGATACACACATTTTATGTTGTTTATTTGATAAGTTGAGTAATTTTTTTTAAATAGATTTATTTAACACAAACAAATGATTAATTGATAGTGCGTTATATTTTTATGAACATGAATATTAATTATCAAACGACTCTAAACAATTAGAAGTTATTGATCAAATAATAATTATTTTTCAATAAACAAGGCTCGGGGTTTTTGGCAACATAAAGAGTTTAATGTTTAGTTAAAATAATTACAGACATTTTTTAAATTTAAAAAGTTTATCATTGAAAGGCTTTGAAATTTTTTAAGAAAAACTCAATTTAAAAGTTAATATTTGGTAAAATATAATAATAATTAACATATCATAAATAATACAATATATAAATTATTAAAAAACATGTAATAACATACTGAGAAAAGAGACATGCTAATATTATGAAATATGTAACCTAAATTAAGATAGAAATAATCAATTTTGCAATGATAAAAAATCAAAGAGGATGATTAAAATACAAATTATTAAAGCTTAAAATAAAAAAGCTAAATTTAATTTTTTTTTACAAATTTAATCAAAATTGGTTATTAAACAATTCGTTGAAATTATAATTTTTACAATCAATACAAGAAGTTCCAAATTTTGATATTTTAAAAATCTCAGTTTAACTAAAATGAACACGCATTACCCGGCAATTTGCAGGGCAGTGGAAAAATAAAAAATATAAACATTTTATATATCTGAAATATAAATAATAAAATGCAAAGTAAAATGACAAGTTTTATAAATTTTACCAATATTATTTGAATAAAAGATTAACTCTAAAGCGGGCTTTTGCTCACAATTCATCTCATCAGATCAGTTCATAATCTCGTTTGCATTTTTAGAGAAACCATAGGATTTCAAAGACGATTAAATATTGTTTTTAATTGAATATTTTTTTTTTTTTATTCTTACGGTCGAATTTAATTTTAAGTTAAATATGAATAAAAAGTATCTTTAAATGTAATTAGGTCTTTTCGTTTTATATAACGTGTAGTGACGGACACCCTCGCCCCCACACTCCGTGTGCATAAATACTCGGCGATCCTCCCCTTTTGTGTTCATTTTGGTCATTTGTGTTCATTTGGTCATTTGGGCATTCCCTTTATTTTTTGGTGTGATTTCCTCCGTTCCCAAATATTGATTTCGGACCCATTGCCTTCTTTTTTATTTGGTGAAGTAAACTTTATATTATCGGCGGACGGATTGAATTGGGTAGCAGCGAATTGCTTGGGAGTCTGACTTGGCCCCCGCAAAAGCGCCTACATCCGCCTTTCCCCCCGCCTAAAGCTTCTTCGTCAAGTATTGCCTAAGTAATTGGATCGGGAATCGAACCCCGAATTACCTACATTTATCCCGAACCCCTCCCCGTAATAATAGCGTGGTGTTATTGTTACGACGTGGCGCTCCCGTAGAAACGGCGTAAATCCAGCCTTTTGGTTATCAGCCAAATTGCCAAACCGATTGTGCAACAGGCAGCAAAAATTTTATTGTTTCGAAATCACCAAAAATGTATCAACCTCTCAATTATCCACCAATCGATTACCCCCATTTTAATCACGACCCTCACCGGAATGACAACTTATATCCCCCTAATTTGGTGCAAAATGGGCAGACTTTTGGATCACACGATTCGGAATTCTCACCACAACAAAGGGAAATACCCTCAAATTTTTATTTCGTCCCTCCTAATGTCAATCACCCAAATCCGACCCGAAGAGCGGGAAGAACCCCGATGGGAAGCGAAACGGTGGATCTGCAAAGAACACCTGAGTTTGAAAGGGGACGAGAAAGAGGAAGTGGGGTAGACCCGCACGGGATGCCACAAGGAAGTTGGGATGGAAATGAGATCGGAAGGAACCCGGATTGGCACAGGTATTTCGATGCAGAAGTGCCACCAAATTACCAAAAAGTTCGGAATCAACTCGTTGACCGATACGGAAACGATGATGCAAACAAATACCTGGCTTATCTCGTTTGCTTGAATCAACCAATTACCCATTCTCAAAATTTCGTTGAAAAGCCGAACAGCCCGGAGAAAGCTTACGAATTTTCAAGAAAAGAAAGGAACGAAGATGGGCAGGAAGAAGAGGTGAATCGGCACCGAGCACCTCACTTCCAAAAAGAAGAACAAATTCGATTCTTCCAATACCCGGACCGGAGCGCTCGTTACGAACGCTCAGAGTAGAAAAGTCATGTTTACGTCAGAAATTCTTTTCCGCAATACGACCAAATCCGCCCCCATACAACAAATTTTTCTGTCTTCCATAGCGGAGCGGAAATCGGAAAAGACCCGAATCCGGTAAACACAGTCCGCATGGCCAGTTTCGGAGTTGTTCCTCAGGCAAATTTTGAGTGGATGGAAACATTAGGGCATTCAATTTCGGAGAAGAAAAAGGACACCGGTGAAACTGGAAAGTCTGAGCCACAAAGCGAAGAAGCATCCGTGGATTTCGTCTTTACCGGAAGGGAAAAACACGAGGCCGGAATTGAGACCGTTCTGACTGTCCCGGAAAAGAAAATTTTGAGGGAACATCTGGAAACAAAGATTGATCGAAAAACGGCAGGCACTTTTGAAAACAAAGAAGGTTCGGGAACGAATGGTATGGCATCTTTGCCTATTCCAAAAGCACCACCCATTCCACTGAATTCAATCAAGTTTCATCGTCCACCTTGCCGGCACCCGCCCATTCCATTAAATTTGATCAAATTCCCAAATCACTTCCAGTTATACCCGAATTTTTCCAAAACAGTCGGCTCAACTCGTCCTCATCAAGGCAATCAAGTTCGAAAAAAACCGACAAAACTCGGACCAAAAGTCAAATCAACCATCTACCCGTCCCCAAGGAAAAAGCATCACAAATTTCCAAATCATTCAGACCAAACGGGTCTCAAAATATCCATTTTCCTCCATCAGTCGGTTCAAAACCCGAAAGACTTTTGTAGAGAGACGGTAATGTTGCCGACAAATCCCTTCTACAGCGGTCATTATGTCACAATCCCGGTCCCGTGTCCCTCCTCAATTCAATTTCAGGCTGGCCCGAACTCCGCGCAACTCCGTCATCATCTTCGCCGTCTCGCAGGAGCTCGACAAGGCAATGGAGGGGGACGTCGCGCCGCTCTTTTTACCGCGCAGTGAGGACACTGGCTGAGTGGAGCCGGGGATGTAGTGACGGACAGTTAATCCCTCGCCCCCACACTCCGTGTGCATAAATACTCGGCGATCCTCCCCTTTTGTGTTCATTTTGGTCATTTGTGTTCATTTGGTCATTTGGGCATTCCCTTTATTTTTTGGTGTGATTTCCTCCGTTCCCAAATATTGATTTCGGACCCATTGCCTTCTTTTTTATTTGGTGAAGTAAACTTTATATTATCGGCGGACGGATTGAATTGGGTAGCAGCGAATTGCTTGGGAGTCTGACTTGGCCCCCGCAAAAGCGCCTACATCCGCCTTTCCCCCCGCCTAAAGCTTCTTCGTCAAGTATTGCCTAAGTAATTGGATCGGGAATCGAACCCCGAATTACCTACATTTATCCCGAACCCCTCCCCGTAATAATAGCGTGGTGTTATTGTTACGACGAACGTGCAAATTTTTGTTTATAATTTTTTTGGAGTTAACAGCTTACATAAATATTATGCATACTTTTTTACTCTCGCTGTTTATATATGACGACTGTAAATTTAAAATATTTTGTAAAAGAAAATTAATTTCGATTTTACTTTTTATCCAGCAAAAACCGAATCGGTGTGCGAAAAGTCTTAAAGGGGAGTGTTTTTTATTATTTTTGTGACAAAAGTTACATAGTTTTAAAAAAGGGTTTTTATTTATGACATATTGGATTTATACATTTAATTTCGCTTGTTAGTTTGTATTTTATTCAGTAATATTATCTGATTCAAAATATGATTGTGAAATACGGAGTTTTACATATTCATAAAAAAAAAGTTGATCAATAAATCATTTTTTAACAATGATGAAATATTTGTTTTTATTTATAAAAAATATTCAATTCATCAAGGCTAAATTCTCATATAATAAAACACATCAAATCGTCGTATAGCAAATGCTGAGCACTTAAATTATATCTTGCGCACTGCCAGGACATTTAAGCAAAAGTTGCCTTCACAAAAGCTGGGAAAAATTAAAAAAAGTAATACTAAAACAATATGATCAACTAATGAAATAGTAAAAACCCGGCCTAATACAAAAAATACCGAAAACTCTTGAATTGCATACATTACAGATTACGGCTATTATATATCATTTAATGGACAATATAAGCCAAAATGCACAAGTTCTGTAGTATGCATTTATAATAAATTATTAACTGTTAAAAAAACAATACTTCAAAAAAAAATTGTCGAATAAAAGCCTTAGCTTTTAACTTAATTGAAATTTTAAATTTGTTTTTTTAAAGCTTAAAAACGGTATTTTAGGTGTATATATAAATTGCAATTGTGCTTGCCAAAATATCCATAAAATACCAAAATTAAAGGAAATTAAAAAACGTTGCTATATTCAAAATAAATACAATGTAAAAAAAAAATTTATATACCTAAGTGTTTAGTAAAAACCCTTTAGAAATTTAAAGCAAACTGAACAGTCCTTTTAGCTTTTAAATCATTTTTTGTTCTCAATTTAGCGCTACGAATTTAAAAATTCAGAACTGAACAGGCTCGATTTGTGTTTTTTTATTTTTTGGGGCCTACGTAATAAAACACTTGTAAAATATTTATTTGGCATTTTTAGGGTAATACTTATTGACAAAAAATACTAGCCTTTTGAACAAGATTACAGTATTTTTTGTTTTGGTAAAAACACGAACAGAATGTAAAACTGGTCGTATTTAGCTTTTGAGGACTTAAAACTAATTTAAAAATTTTTATAAATAAAAAAGAAAAATGCAAAAAGCTCACTCTCCGATTATCGTTTTAAACGCGGAAATTGCTCTCTATGAGAAAAAATAAAATACTAGTGGTTTGAACCCGGATTTTGCAAATGGTTTCCTATAACATTTGGATAGTGTCTATGGAGGAGTAAACAATTGAAAGCCCGTTTAAACTATTACCGATTTTTAAAAATATTTTTGGACTGAATTAGAACTAAAGGAGAAAAGTTAGAGACTTGGTGTTCGTTAGGCTTAGGCCTAAGCCACCTTAGGCTTAGGCCTAAGCCACTCTTTCCTGTTTATGGCTAGCAGTGATGATGAAAGAAAAGGTAAATTAAAAAATTTGGGATGAATTTTGCCATTTTTATTTTTTTCACGGAGAGCAATTTTCCGAAAATTGTCAGCTCAAAAACACTTCATCATTAATTGCTTAATATTTAAATTTATCAAACATTTTAAATATATAGTAAGAATTTTTAATTTATTCGAGAGATGTAATTTAGATTTTATATTTTGCTTTTCAGCTCTACAAAATTATATTGGAGATTTAATAATCTTCTTCAGCACTTCGTGGATGATAATCTGGCGAAGTGATTGCAACGCCGAGTTACATTTTCTCAAATAATAATTGTGACAATAAATTGCATAAAACTCGTAATAATTAACAAATTAAAATATATGGCATAGCCAGTAACTAATCAAATAATTTTAAGTTATTACATAATTTGACTTACAAATAAATTTTACATTTAGAATTAATTATCTATCAGTAATCTATTTGTATTTATCAAATTAAAAACATATAATTGTTAACTTTATATCAATGTACAATATAAGTAGTAAACATGGATCCTTACGGCGGATCTCATGTACTTAATATTATATGTAAAAATTTTCTCGAAAATGTTTAATAACCCATTTTTTTAATTTTAATAATAAATATTGTTTATTGCAAATTGATATTCTGATTAAATAACATTTTATTTTAACGTTGCTAGTTTCTTTAAATTGTAAGTAAAAGATACCTAAATTGGAGTTAAGAATGAAAAAGAATATTTATAATCATTTATTTCATGCTATAAAATTTAAATAGTGCGCATTTTAATGTATTTTATTTTTAGCAAATTACAACTGATTACAAATCAAAAACATTTTATTTATTATTTATTTTTTTACATTTATTTTGAATCACTTAACCAAAAACTGTAAGATGCAATATTTATTTTAAAAATGTCGTCGTTAAATATTTAAGAAAGTTTTAAAATATAAATTTATTTTAGCCATAGCCAATTTTTTACAAGAAAAGTTAAATGCAATAAAATTATCAAAATTTCTGATGGAAACACAAGCGGACTGAATAGGCAAAATTTTTTAATTCTTTGCGCAATTTTCTTAACAACGTTTTTTAAAAACTCTGGTAAACTTTACGTTAAATGAAAAAAAATTTCGTTATTCGTTTGTGCCTATTTTCGCTTCATTTCTATTTTTACAATCGCCTCAAATTACCCTATCCAATCGTTAATATTTTTTTGAATTAGTTTCTTAAATTCTTTCTTCATCTCCTTTATTATGCATTATATAATTTTTAATTAAATTATTCCGCAAGAGCAAGAGCATAAATTAAAAATCTTATGGGTATAATACAAATTTATTTATTTAAATAAAAATATCAAACCAATTGGTTGAACAATACATTTTATATAAATAAAAAACAAATTTAATGGAATAGCAATTAAAATTTTTAACTACGCAGTCTAATTCGAGAAATAAAACATTTTAATAGTAAAGTATATTTAATATGTATAAAAGATTTTCCTAAGATAACTAAAAAGAAATAAAAAAGAAAACCCATTTATTTAATATATATGCGCAAAAATGTGCTTGATCTGCGCAACGTCACCTACGCTGAGGAATCACCGCATTAATTATTCGTATTTAATATATTATTTAATAAATAAAAAATAAAATAAAGTTTATTTGTAGTTAGTTATAAAGAATTGAATTTTATTAAACCGTTGATACCTACCCCCTACAACTGTACAATTTAAATAAACTTGTTGAGAAATCAATGCTAAACATTTAAAACTTAAGGTCAAAGTAAGTTCCAAGGGCATGTTGGATTTTTATGAGGCCTGTAATGAGTCGCCTAACACGCAGAAAAACATTTTAAGGTAATATTACGGAGAAGTTTATTTTAGTACGTACACCAATTAATTTAAAAATTATATTGGGTTATTGATAAATTAGCAAACTTTGTATTAATTTATTATTAATTGAGGAAATAAACTAACAATTTAACACACATATATTACCAAATAAATAATCTGGGCAAACAATAGCCGGCATCAGTATTTCAAAAGTTGATAAAGATTAACTTGTGATAAATATTAACTGCTATAAATATACGATTAATTTTAATATACCACCAGTTGAGCGTGTAAGATGAGAACAGCTCATCGTGGCAAAACAAAATTGGCACCAAGCTTACCAAAAAATCTTAAATTTGACCTTGAAATAAGTTTTGTCTTATCTTCAAGAAATAAAAGTATAAAAAAGTAGTAAGTTAGAAAAAAACAGCAGCAACCGCTCAGGTTTATAAAGTTGAAAAATTTTATACCCGATTATCATTTTTTGCTTTTAAAAGAGTAGGGGAGAGTTATTCAAAAAAATGCCTAAATTGAATTAACTGCTAGGAATGAATACCATGGGTGAAATGGCAATTGGCCTTCATGAATTAATTAAGACATAAATAAAATGAAAATTAAGCTAAACCATAATTAAGAAATGAATACCACCGGTTTTAATAATTGTTTTTTTTGGAAGCCAAAAAAGTCACCAAAGATAATGAATCATAATGGCCAAAAATTAATAATTAAGTTTTTACGATTTAAATTAACAAATAATAAGTCAAACGAAACAAACTGACATAAAATTTAAAATGTTCAGAAAAAAATATATAACAAATAATGTGAGCAAATGAGGCTTTTAACCAGCAATGGAAGAATAAGTGATCGAGTAGAAAATCTTTTAACATTTTTTTGCAAAATAAAAAATTACGAACACAACATATTCCGGAAGCGAACTCAATATGAAAAAAATTTAACGAAAGTTTAAACGTACTTAAAAAATGAAGCCATTTTATGGTAATCGTTTATATTTGCCATTTAATAAAATACAAAATAATAATGAGTTTCAATATTTAAAATAAAAAATAATTGTGCATTCAAGCAGGTGTAAGCGCAAATTAATAGTAAGAAATTTAATACAGCTATTTGTACATAAATATTTTATGTTTAATTTAAATATTTAAATGTTGTTTGATTGGATTTATTAATTTAAAGCTTGACTCCCAAGCGCGTTCGCAAAAATGTGTTGTTTTGGGCCCGTAACAATTTGTTTGGCATGAACGCGGGCCACTTTTTTATTATGCCACCATTTTTTTAAGTGCATTGTTTTAATTTTGGGTGCATTTTTGTTAGTTTTGGATTGTTATTTATTATGTATTTACTAATTAAGTTTGTTTTTAAATTATGAATTTAATCTTGGCTTCCATAAATCTAAACTTGATTGGCAAATTTTATTTTGGGTTTTAGACATAAAAGAAAAATATTATCAAATCGGTTGACACGCATTTTATTACTAAAATATCCAATAATTTCTTACGTTATGATTTATTTTGTATTGTTTATTACTGGTGTGGTGTTGTTAATGCTTGAGCTTTGTGTAAATGAACATGATGAAAGCGGAGATTTAAAAAAAGAAACAGAAGAATTAAAAAAACAAATTAAATACTTAAAAGAAGAAAAAGACGAACTTTTTTTTACAATTATAAAAGAAAGAGCAGTTTAGAATGGCAATTAAGTCCCCATAGAAAAAGACATTTCAGTCCTGGGCTTAGCCGGTGAAAACAACCAGAATGAATGGACAAAAATAAAGAAAAACAAATTTATAAGAAATGCGAAGAAAAAACCGGAACTAAATTTCAGTATTGAAGGCAAATTTCAGTACCAGCAGGATTTTTTGTTGCGAAAAAGTCAATTTTTAGGGGTGCATTTTTTTTTTTATTGCATTTTTGTTAAGGAATTTTTAGAAAATGGCGAAACAGTTACATTAAATTAAACAAATCAACAACAAAGGTAAATTCATAAAATCTAAAAAACCAATGCGGCAATATTAACTAAAACCAACTAAATTTTAAATGTGTAAAGCAAAGAAAAAACAATAGATTATACAAATATATAATTTACTATGAACTAAATCATTAACTATATTAAATTTCTTTCCATAATAAACAATAACATCGGAATAATTATAAAAATAAATAAATTAATATTAAATTAAAAAAGTCAACTCGAACAACAATCTAAAATGACTTTCCTCGCGTCATGAGAAAAAAAAAAGTTAAGATCTAGCAATAAAAATAATTTTATCTAATAAAATAAAAATTGTCAAACTTTCTTAGAACGATGGCCATTCATGCGGATGTGACAAGAAACCGGCAAAGCACTGAGACGCACAAAATTAATAATTCAATAAAAATTTTAAGAAAGAATTTTTGAAGATTCTGATTTATGATTTCTGGAAAATTAAAACATTAGAAATAAAAATGTGAAACATAGAAAAAAATAACAAAAAAATCGACAAAAAAAGTGATATACTAATTGATATCAGATCCCAATGACCATCTGTAAAAACACAAAAATGGGTAGAGGAGTCACAAAAGAGAATTACTGCACCATTTCAGCGTGTGGCCTAATTAAGAATAAATCGCAATTAAGTTCATAACATTGTACGGGACCGGGACTTCCGGGGACCAGAAAAACCGGGACGACCAAGATTTTCAACCGGGACCGGGACCGGGACTAACCGGGACTTTTCAAGGGAGAAAATTTTTTTGTAATGTTCAATGGTAAAACAAAAAATTTTTTTGTGTTATTCAAATATATCTTCCTCATTGTCTTTAACTTTTTTTTATCATCATCATCTTTTTTTTTGTAAACTGTAATTTCTCATTTAAAATCCAAATTGCTAAATTACTCTGAATTAAAGCGAATTTTAAATATTTATATTCATATTTCTTTTTACAATTATATAATTAAAAATGTTTATAAAACGAGTATTGGTATTGCGCAACTTTATTAATCAAATTAATTTTAATCATGAAAAGCGACAAATTGATTTTGATATCTGAAATCTCTTAAAATAATTTAGTTATAAAATAGACATTATTAAAAACATAAAGAAAATGTGCGTAAAAATATATCAAAGTAAATTATTTAAAAACTAATTTGTAATTATTATAATATAAAATCATATAAGGCACTAACGTGGCTTTCATTAAACCTGGTTTATTAATTTTAAAAAATGTCGTACAACCTTATATAGTACTAAAATATATTTCACTTGAAAATTTAGCAAAATGCAAATTCATTAGAAAAATATAATAAAAATTTATTAAAGCATACCATTTTGGTAGATATGTATATAGCGAACTAAATCTCATTCAGTATTAAATTCATTGGCCCGTTTCACAAATTATTTGTTACTGCAACGCCACTTCGTTTTATACAATCAAATATATATACATATATATGACAATTTCCTTAAACCTTTGTAGCAAAAATTTATGATAAATAATAAAATGCCACAAGAAAATATAAATTCATTAAAATTTCAAGGATAATACAAATTTGTTATTTAAAAAAATATCAAACCAATTTGGTTGAAAATATTCAATTTATAATTTACATAAAACAAACAAACTATATTGAATGGACTTGCATTAAAACTTTTTACACCAATTAGACAATTCAGCAGACAACTAGGCGCAGTGCTGAAACCTTTGAAAAGGACTTAGCTAGCAAGATGATGCGGCTGCAGATGCGCACAAGACCAAATTCCCATTTACTGGAATCTATGGCAGATTGTACGGCAGCGCTGAGCCTATGCCTAGAGCGCACGCAAACATTCTTGTTGTTGCAGACTCAATGAAGCGGTCAACAACTTTTGCCTAGCTCTGCTGATTAAAAACAAATGCATTGTAACTTTAAAAAATAAAATTATGATTTTGATAATAATTTATAGAAAGGCAGCAAAGATCAATTTTGTTATAGCTAAGATGCATTGAAACTATTTGATAAATGAGAAAGCAAAAAAAAAGTAGGTATATACCTTTAATTTACCAAAGCTTAAAATCAATTATAAAAAACCCACAAAAAACGTTTTAAAATTTTATTAATTAATTAATCTTTGACGTGAATTTTTATGTAAAATTTTTTAAAAGATTAAAACTGCTTTATCTTTAATTAAAAGATATTGTTTATTAAAAAGGTATATTCGAACTGGTTTATTTATAGTAAAATATTTCCCAATTTAAAAACCATTTATTATTAAAATTGATCCGGATTATAATTTGTTTAATCGAATTATATTGAAAATTGAAGGACTAATACTAAACTGCTCCATAATAAAAATATTTACAATTTTTTTAAAACTAAATTTGAAATTGAATGTAACAAAATGTAAATAAAATCTAAACATATACTGCCACAAAAAAATACAAAACAAATTAAGTATCAGATAAACAAATTTTAAAAAATACGGGGAAAAAATGTGCAGAGGCAGTTACGGAGTTTTACACTAACATTTAATTTATTGTAGAAACATTTTGTTGAACGGGAAAATAATTTGTTATTTGTATAAAGAAAATTTAATCAAGATTTTAATATTCTTTTTTATGTTTGTTCTAATCAATTTTAATGTTAAGAGTTAAACTTTCATTTATACTTAATCAAATTTCAGTCAATAGTCAATACAATGATTATTTGTTTTTTATCAAAAAAGTGCACATTATGCATTAGAAAAAATGTGGACAATATTCGACTAGTGCCGGCAATTATTCCGAGTAATTTGTAATGTGCCGATGATGACTGAATTTTGAGGATAATAAGCATATTTAAAACATAACAAAAGGTTGAAAAACAATAATTAATATTATTTTCAAAATAAAAAAAATTTAGAGCCAATAAAAAATATGAATAAAATTGCTACTTGTTTTAAAGTTTAATTAAATAAGAACAACAAAGTCAAAATAAAATCATAAAGCATAGGATTGGTAAATCCGTACGAACATTTTCATGATCTGCTAGAAGAAATTGCAATGACTTATTGTGCCGCATATGCCACGAAATGGACCAATAATTTTGATAACATAAAAACGCAGGCTTTCCATGATGAAAAAGTGACATTTTTACAAATACCTTTGTTTATATTTAGTCTATTTAATAACTCAAAGAATTCACCCATGAAATTTGTTCAAATAATAATAATACATTTAAAAAAGTTACAAAAACAATCATATGGATTTATAATTAATTAAGAAAGTTAAAATTATTTGGTAGAGAATAAAAATAAAGGGCTTTATGATTTTATTTAATATTAATTCAATTAATTGATATTTTATAATTAACAAAACATTGATCGACAAATACAAAGAGCCATTGAATTTGATTCCAAGTCGTCCTCCTAGCCAAACCATTCCCATGAAGTTACCTATAATTGTATAATAAATTATAAAATACAGAGTGAAAATTACATAAAGCACCAAAACATCAATATCATTCATGAAATTTGACAAAGTTCAAAAATTCCTTCAAATTTTGGATGAAAATGGCAGATATATATATACAGCAACAAGAAGCCACAACATTCAATAAAAAATAATAATTAGCGAATATATGATAAAAAAATCTTCTATTTAAAAAAAATTGTCAAATAAATGAATTGCCGAATTCATATTTTTAAGGTTATGGAAAATGATAAATAAAAAGAACAAATATCTGATCGTCGTAGGCTCTTCAATTTGGAGTATTTCTTAAAATATAACTGTCTATGCATCGTGAAATGTGGTCAACGTACCGAATTTAACAAACTCTATGTGAGGAAAATATCATTCATGAAATGACAGGATCCGTATATTGTATCTCAGTACTGGGCCCAATACATCAAAATTTATACTATTATTTATTCATTATTATATAAAAATAAAAGTTTTGAAAATATTGAAAAACTGCACTTCATTATAAATAACGAACGACCAATTGGAAATTCATAAAATTGTGATTTTTATTGCGCTCATTAAATCGTCGGTTGCATGTTCTAAATTAAATTTGCTCTTTTTAACGGTAAAACAATTATAGATTTCGCTCAAGAGAATGATTTTATATTTTACTGTATAAAATTTAATTTGATTTTAAACAGATTTTGTAATTTCACAAAGCTAAAAAAAATTGGCAATTATTCACTTTTAAATATTTACAAATAATTGTTTTGAGATAACTCAAATTTATGACATTAAGCAGAGCATGATGACATTTATTATCTTTTTATAATTAGGGAGGCTTGCTTCCATTGAAATGCATTAAGAGTTTGCTTGTTTTTGTACTTTTTTGTTAATGTTTGAAAAATTGCCATATTTAGTTTATTAGGTTATCATTATTTAATTTACATAAAGCATCAAGGTAAATCGTCATCTATAAAAAATATTCTATGTTTAAACTATCTTTTTATGCTATTTTATGAAACCATTTTTTACTGTTTTAAATTGTTTAATTGTATATTATTAATGAATTGAATGTAGGTACATTAGAAAATAATTCATTTTTAAATCATAATTATTTTAAATTTTTGTTTTAAATTGAATATTTTACATTACTGATGACTTTTATCTTTGTCAAATTAGTCGTTCATCTTGAAATGTATACTCGGCGAGCTGAAAACACAAATTTATTACTAACATTTTATTAATTTCATTTTTTATGCCAGCAGTTAAATAAGAATTAAACTTGTGTTAAAATATGTAAAAATTACTCTTTAATAATTATTCATTTATTGCGTCAGTTTTTACATTGCAGCATTTCTTGAATAAAATCGTCTATAGTATCATATTTATGAATATAGTTTAAGAGTAAACTCTGTGCATTTGTTCTTCATGGGTTTTAAAAATTTTTTTAAGGCATTTGAAATTATAACCTTTATAATTTATAATTTGTTATTTTATTTGTTTTTCATATTATACCAGTTTTTATTCTTTATTTTGCTTCGTTGAATTAAATTAAAATTAAGTTTTTTTAAGCCTTCATTGTTTTAGTTAACTCAAGAAACTATATATTTTTAGTTGGAAATATAAATATTATTTATTTATTATTTTCATTTAGCCGGCGGTATTGTGAGGGGCATACTTTTTGCGACATGCTTTTTTGAAGCCGTCGTCTGATGCCCGCGATGGGTTTTGGATGCGCGCCAGATTTTACGTTTAGGATTTTATAGCAAAATAATCGGGAAATATCGGATCTTTTTTATTTTTAATCAACACATCATTTTGCTGGTCAAGTTTATCATTCAAATTATAATCCATCTGAGATTTACACAATGCGGAATTCTAAATAAATATTACTTATTTAAATAAATTTCTAGCATAAACCTATAAAGCAATAAAAATATGAGCTCAATGCCGGTCAATTATTTAATTGGCAGCTATTTTGAGAATCTTAAAATTCATCAAAGTTATCATTAGTAAAAAGAATAAAAACGGTAATCCGAAAACATTTATCAATTATTAAAAAAAAAACTTAAAAATGATTACAAGACCGTGGTGAGCAGTAAAATAAATAAACAGAAATGAAAATAAATTATAACTAAGGGTTGGTTACTGTATTTAATTAAAAATAAATTTAAAATGGAATATATTTTTAAAAAGTAATTAATGAAATTTCTATAGTATCAAATGCATGTTTCATGTGTTGGCTGTTTATATATTTGCAAGTCATGAACATTCAAAAATATATATTTTAAATATATCATATTTACAAAATTATTTTATATTTTAAATAGAGTTATCATTTTATAAAATAGCTTAAAATTATCTTAATATTTTCATTAAAAATTAAATTCAAAAATAAAATAACAAAATTTAAGATGTAGACAAAAAAGGAATAATTATTTTATTAAATAATCGCTTTTTTTTAATTAGAATTTTTATACGTTAAGTTTAACAAAGAAACTTGTTTTTTGTGCTCCAAAAATATTAGTAAACAAATGTTATAGAAAGTGAGGATTTGTCTGAAGGAGCAAGAATGTCACATCCATCATCTTCTGGTCTAAGAAGCACATTATTAACACTTTTTAAACTATATTTGTAAAGAAGGTAAAAATTAAAAAGGTCGTTCGTCATTTCAATTCCTCTTTAAAATATTATTGTCAACTTTAAATAAAAATTTATTTATTTAGAATCGCTCATATTTTAATTTATGACAAAGTTAAAACTGGCCTTTAAACATGCAAAAAATCTCTTCTAATTATTACTGTATAAAACTTAAAAATATAATTAGAAAAAAAATAAAAGAAATGACATGTTTCACAAATTACAGAGAACATTATAAAACTATTAAAATACATCGACAAGAAGTATAGAAAACCCAAATATTTTCAAGTTAATTATCAAAAAATTAGTTTAAATTTTACTATAGCAAATGATTTAGCAATACGGAAATAAAATTAATGTAATTTAAACTTAATTAAATGTTTGGTAAAAACTCAAGCTTGCGTAATGTGCATTTCGCTGGAGGGCGAGGCTTGAGCATTGACAAACTTCGAATTAGTGAGTTGTTAACGACAAAATGTTAAAATACATAAAATTATATAAAGTTATCTCATCTTTCGATGCCCTGGCATTTCACACATTAGTGTATCAAATTATTCATACATATTTTATCAACATAAAACATTAAAATATGTTTCAATGTTTTTATTATAATACAAAAAATAATACGGGCCAAGAATTGTATAAGTGTCTGCTGACTAATTAGCAGTAAAATGTGAAAAATGTTTAAAACTTCGGGATGCTTTAATACTCTCTGCTCAAACTTTATTTAAAAAAAGGTAAATATGATTGGTAATGTACAAAATCTAAATCAGCATTACTACTCGGTATAATAACAATGAATATAAAAAGACAAAGGCGCACTGACATGAATATGGAACGCCCAATCGCCAAGTTGCCGAACTATTTGGGAGCAAAAAAAATTAATATAAATGTTAAATGAATTTAACCAAACATTTATTACATTTGTTGCGGATGCATAAAATGCATTCAACCGCAACACAAAGATCTCCTTTTTTTTTTAATTCTTACAATTTATAGACTTTGGCTTTATTATGAAGACATGAATGTTCCACTCTTTGAATTTGTATCATGATTTATTTTGTACATTCATTTGTCATTTTTTTAATTATGAATAAAATTTTCAAGTTCAATATCCTCTGCATAAATGCCCTAAAATTATTTAGGTCACGGCTGCGATACAGAGAACAAAAGTATTTTTTTTTTGGCGGTTTACTAGCTTTTTTTAAAAACTTGGTGCCAGCAAGAATCAAAATCTATAAATTATTTTTCATTACTCATCGAGTACCTGTTATTTGGTTCAACAACCTTTAGTTACTCCGCACAATTTTGCTGTCGATGTTGTAAATAAAAGAATGATTCCTTATACCAATAGGTTTTTTGATAAAGTTTTTTTTGCATCACAAAATAAATCTATTTAAATACATTTATCTTTTGTTTATTAATTCTAAAGCTCTCCGTCATGTCTTTTACGAAACTCTTTACAAACTTTTTATTTTATCACAAATTTTGCACTATGAAGTTTAAAATAGTTTGATGCTAAATTCTTGTTTATTTCACTAAAGACATCAATTATTCACATTAAAAAATATACATTTTTTACCAGACAGGAATAATATATTTGTAGTAAATTTTGAAACTACCTTTTTAAACTTTATATTTTTGGTTTTTTGGATGCTAAAAGCATGTTATGTCGGGGCCTGACTGTATGTATTATTTTAAAATAATTGCTGATATTAAAAATGAGAGAATTTTTATTTATTTTTTATTAAAAAATAAAATATTGGTTTATTTTTTATAAAATTAATAACTTTTGGTTTAGTTAATTTTAATAAATGTTTTAATTGCTCTCTGTAAAGCTTTAAATCAACAAATAGTATGTATCAAAATTTCTTTAATTGATAAAAGTTGAATACATTTCCATATAAATTATTTTAATGTTGGTATAAACAAATAACCTTTGCATTTTAGATTCTCTTGTTTTTGCAACTTTTCGCATACACTAATTTTGATATTATTTTAAAATTAATTTGGATTTTATTTGGAAATTTATTAAAAAAGTTCCATTATAGCGTAAAACCCTTGGAGATTTAAAATTTAAAAAGGGTACAACAAAAACTTGAAAAAAAATTAATATAAAAATATTTCGTCTGCAAAATTTGAAAAATGAGTCTCCTGTTTTAAACTTTTTATAGTTATTTGGCACGCCCAAAACCAATAATATAAAAAAAACTTCATAAAATAAAATGAATTCCATAATTTTGGTTGCGATGTAAAGAGCAACGGCAACAATTGATCTGACAGCCAATTTGAGCACAGCAAATGCTGGCGTTACTTTGATGTTATGTGTTGTTGGGCATTGTTAAAAATAAATAATTAAATTTAAAAATTTTATTGTTAGCCCCATTATAGTTAGGCTTTCTTTTATTAATTTATTTTTAATTGTATTAATCAAAGAAGTTTATTGAGTATGGATATTATAAGATAGAGAGGGAAAAATTGCTGTTTTCACTTTTGATTTTATTTCATATCAAACTGCTGCCCTGTCTTGGTTGTCGTCTTCGCCGCCGCAGCCAAATCATTTTTATTTTGAGTTAAATATTCCTTTATTAAATATTGTTGTGTTTTTAATTTCTGTTTACAAAGTATAATTTTATTTAATTGCCCAAGCTGTTTCTATTAAAAAATTTTCGCTCTTCAAATTTAGATAATTGTGCCCAATGGCACCCTGATTTTAATTAATTGTATTCGGTCTTAATGTATTGCTTTTATAATAACTGTTTTAATATTTTTTAAATAAATTAACAATGAGCAATCAATTGTTTTTCTTTACATTGCAATACATTTTCTTTTTTTTTTCTAAAATAACGATTAAATTTTTTATCTTTTATTATGTCCGTAACATTTATACAATTTTTTTTTAGGTTTTTAACTTTTATTGTTTTATCTTTTCATTTAAATTATTATTAAAAAAATTATATTTCTTTTTATTTGTTTATATTCTAATCCGGATTCTTTTATTTGAATTATTTGTATTGATTAATATTTTTTTAACTTAAATTTTAATTTAATAAAGAGATTAAAATTTTACTATACTAAGCTTATTTTACTTGGAATAATAACCTAATTCTTATTATATAGCAAAAAACGTATCTGTGTAAAATAAAATTTATTTGCAAATTTCACCTGCCATAGTTATGATAAAAAAACTTTTGAAATTAGTAAAATGAACATTAAAATGCTATTTCTCATTACACCAAAAAATGCTTTATGCTTTTCACCACCCAAAGTTATGAAAATATTTGTAAAATTTTAACGTGTTATACTAAACTGCAAACACAATCCTGTTTTACCAAAAATTTGGAAAGATCAACAAATATTAAAAATAAGCGGATTAAATAAATAATGGAAACCTCACTAATTTAGCATTTAGCAAACTACTGAAATCAAATTAGTTGTGAAAGTCTTCAAATTAATACAAGGTTAAAAATTATAAATAAGTGTATTCAAACAATAAAAAAACAAAATATTATCTTAGCTTATATTTAATTATTGGCATCTAATAGCATCGTTTTTAAAATGGTTTATATTTTATAGTTATATTATTTTGAACGACGATTTATTCAATAAATATACTGAAATATTCTAAAAAAAACCAATTAAAATGCATAAAATATACCTAATAGAAGATTAAAGACCAAACGAAAAGCAATAAGAAAAAAATGATATAAATTTAAATATAAATATGCTACCAATCGCCGCTTACATTTAATGTTATTATGATTATAACCAACTCTTTTAAATCCCGACTTTTACTCTAATTTATTTTTAGCTTAAGTTAATTTATAAGCTTTAATTTTTGTTTATTAGATTTCACATTTAACCATTAAAAACTATGAATCAATTTTTTTTAAAGTTTTTTATTTTTATAAAGGCTATTTCATTTGACTATTTACTTTATTTAATTCTTCAATAATTAAAAAATAATTCAAAAATTTGGAGCGCATATTGAGTTACGTTGCAGATTTTTATTTTAAACATTAATTTTGCGTTATATTTCTATCGCATTTTTTAAAAAGCGAACAGATATATTCATAGGTTGCTGGCGAATGAATAATTTTATTATTTTCACAAAGATTCTTTTCAATTAATAAATCATTTTTCCCTTTTCATTAATAAAAAAAAATATTTTATTACGACAGATTGTTTATATTGTTTTCAATTTAATTATATTTCTATATCAACCATTTCAACATTATAATAATTTGTAGTTTATAGAAAAGTCACTTTTTCAAGTAAATGACTTATTATGTATTTGAATGATGCCATGTGACAATTAACTATAAAAGGAGGCTGTGCTCGTTGTGTTGATAATTTTTATTAATACCCATCTCCATGGGTTTGGCGTTGGAAATCCGGGACGTTCAACACGATGCTGGAATGTCTTTAAATTTAATTAACAAACTTCAAATTTTTATTTTAAAAATAAAAATATAAGGTTGGAGCTTTAAAAGCTATTCAAAGAATAATTATCAGAAATAATTCAATATAAAAATTATAAAACCATTTAATTAAACAAGAATAGAATTACCTTCAGTGGAAAGAGACCAAAAAAGTAAATTAAGTAGAAATAATTTGAATTAATTAATTAAATTTATTTAAAAATTGTTAAGTCGAATTGGCTTTTTTCAATGGTGTGATCGGCAAAATCTGCAATTTAGAATTAAATTTATTTTATATATTTAAATAATTTAGTGTTTATTCAATTACTACCACAATTTTTTCAAACTTACAATAGGCGTAAACATTTTGACTCTCGTATCCAATACATATTTTACAATTAAATTACCTGTAATTCTTATAAATAGCTGTTTAAGTATATCATATTACTTTTAATTAATTTTTTTGCTTCATATCACAAGCAATTCTTACTGTACTTTACTTTGCTTCTTAAATCAAATCCGTTAATTTTTTTTCATGTTATTTTCTATGCATATCTATCTAATTATTTGGTAATTTGTTAGTAGTTTAAAAGTAGTTTCCCGCCCTAATTCTTAAATGGTCGTCCGGAAACTGCACAAAACACGAGAAAACACTTGCATTTTTGGGCATTAAAATTAATATTTAATTAAATTTTAATTAAAAAGAAGAAACAAATATATTCTTTATAAAAATATTTTACTTGGAAATTATCCGGTATCCGGACGTATACCCGAATAATATCCGGTTCCTAGTCATACATTCAAAAAAAGAGCCTATTAAATTAAATTAACAAAAAAACTTAAAAGGCGTATTGTATTAAGATTTCTTTTTAATTAGTGAATATAATTTTTATGTTTATGTTTTTTAATTAAGATTTATTTAATTAAAATTATTCTACTTTCATTAATCTTGTTTGACCGGTTTACTCTCTAGACTGTATATGTGTATTCCATCTCGTGTCAACACGGTAAAGATTCAGGAGTCATCCTCAATAAAGATAAAATAAAGTAAAATATTTTTAAATGCATCCAAAATTTAAATTTTTTGGGAATACGTTTACTCTATCTTGTTTATATTCCTAAAAGGAGTTTTTTTCAATAAATATTCATGTTTTATGTATTAATGATTTGATTAAATTAGGATTTAGTATTTAGCCGCTTGATGGTTTAAATTAAGAAAACTTTATTCACTTTTATGCTCAGCAACACTTTTGAAGACTTTGACATTTTTATTATTAATGATTTGGTTTTTAAAATAGCTAGGCATTGGTCACTCCAAAAAAGACAGAATGTATTTTGTTTTATTTGTAACTTATGAAAATTTTTAACAAACACGGCCTCTTGCTCCTCTTTAGCGATTCTGCCATCTTGCAGATCCTGGTTGCTTTCCTGCTTCCGCGCGCGGTTAACATAACTCACAATTATTTATTTGATAAACAATTTTTTTAATATTTATAATAAGTTCAACAATGGCAAAATACCACAGCATTTAATTGTAAGAAAACTCATATTTTTCATTTTACACTTTTTTACGATAAAAATAAATTATGCGAATTAGTTTTTATTGTTAATTATTTCAAAGTTTAGTAAATGTCATAATGATTATAATTTAATGCTGACGTTCTATCTGGTGATCGGACAAAAGATTTGTTCCGCTGCGCTGATGTAGACTTTGTTCGGTCGTAACTGTAAAATTTGAGTTCTTTTTTAGCTTTAAATGTTAACATTTTTGCGCAAAGCAGAAACAGCTTTATGACTACAACAAACACAAAGAAAAGCTCCAAAACAAATAAGTAAAATTTGCGTTCTTTTATCAACACATAATGTGGCATTTATCTCATCACGGACTTAGCTTTTGACGCCATGCACTGCGACGCGGATATTACTTATCATTTTCATTGTATTGAATTTTATTGAATATATAAATAAATATTAGATTTACATTCAAAATTTTTTTTAAATATTTTCAATTTTGTAAAATTAAATTTATAATAAATCCTTTTAAACCTAACTAATATTAATTCGTTTTTTAACATTATGATTTAAGTGCAAGTAGCAGAAGAGTTGGTGTTTTGGTTTTAATTTAATTAGATTTATTTAAAACGATGAATGTTACTATATTAATGTTTGCTTTTAATAGTATAACTTTTTATTTATCTGTGTTTTTTGAAGTATATTGTAAATTTTTTTGATAATCAATGCATGTAATTACTTTAATATTCATTACACAACAGTGTGTTATCACATGATACTGGAATTCTTAATTTGATTTTTTAAATACAGGTAAGTTATTTATCAATTTACAACAATAAAGATATCGTATCATATTTATCATTTGCGTTTTTAACTTTTTTCTTTTTTCTTTATTTTTTATTTGTTGTTTGATCATAACTAAATATTGATTTATTCTGACACATTAGATTTGTTGTCAAAATGTTATCAATTTCAATGTTCAATAATTCCATCCAATGTTTTTGATTATGAGAAATTTTCTATTAAATGTTCTACGTTTAAGAAATATATGTAATTTTATTTATATTTTCATTTTTTTAATCATTATTTGATTATAGATTCTATTTCTACATCACATCAATTGCATTACATAAGTAAATTCTTCAAAAGTTTTAATTATTAAACATCTTACGAAAATAACAAAAACATTCATTCTAAATATAAAATTCACTTCAAATTGTTATTTGCCAAAACTTGTTTTTTGTTTGCACAGCTATAGACAGTTACCCTATAGCAAAATAAAAATATAATTTTCTCGCTTCAAACAGTTTTAAAAAATGATTTTGCCAAATATTAAAAAATTCAAAGTTAATAAATAATAAAAAATCACATAAAATTACGTACTCACAAATCACTTCTTATATCACTCCTTTTTTTAATCAATTCGAAAAAATTAATTAAATAAAATTATCAATTTTAAATCTAAATATAATAGTGAAATTTAAATTACGAAATCAAGGAATATCAATATTAATTTTAAGACAGAAAAATAGTATCTTTTGATTTGCCTATTAACTATAACTAGAACGTAGTGCGTTTCATCCGGCTGGTCGGCTCGCAGGAATACGAAAAGTGTCTGTCCTAAAGTCAGTACATATTATATACGATCAGTTTACAATCATGAGGATGGATATTAAAATAACTTAAAACAAAATTATAAAAATTTGAAACATAAACAAAATTATATATTGAAATAAACCCAAATGAATCAACGAATTGGCGAGAATAAAATGGCCAAATTTAAAATTTCATTAATTGCATGCAAAAATAAATATTATTTAAAAAAAATGATGCAATTTCTATGTTATCTCGGAATTTAACTTATACAAAGTCGAGGAATATTAATATTAATTTTTAAATTTGTACATTAAAATCATAGTATTTGAATAAATTTCAAAGTATACTCCAAAGCTGTGGAACAGTACGCCAAATGTGTCGAACAGATTTGTAATTGTTTGTCTCTTTTTTGTACAAAAATTTGTTTCGCGACAACAAACCGTTGGATGTTTGGGATCATCATCTCACGAGAGAATCGAGCCAACAATGATCGGCCATTGGAAGCAAAAAGTTTGATATTTCGACAAATTAAAATGAATGTAAAAAATTAAAACACTAAACCAGTCTTATAAAAATTAATTACCATACAACCTTTCAATATTTTTCTAAATAAACATAATTTTACGAGCCGACCAATATAATAAGAGATAAATATTTTAACCTACTTTATCCATTTGCTAAGGGATGTTATTTACAATTTTGATAGTTGTCTTCAGTGGAGGGAACCTGAACCGCGGCGGAAGTTCGTTCGTTTTTCCAGTTTCCGACGTTTAACAAAGCAAACAGCGACATTATAAAAAAAAGAAATCAAATAAAAATTCATATTTAATCATATCGAATAAATTTTATTTTTATAATAAAATTTAACAGTCTATTAATTATGATGTTCATTAAAACTAAAAAAAAATTTAAGTATAAGTTCTTTTCAAAGTCAACTAAATCAATGATTTTTGATATCATTCGAAAGCTTGCAATTACAAAGCAAAAGCTAAGCAATTGGACAAAGTTCAGTAAAGCTTAAAATTTGATTTCTTTGGAGTGCAGCGAGTTGGCAGGTAGCAAGTTGGGTAAATACAAAAACACTTGAGCCATATAAATATGTATAAATATATTTAATGAAAATAAAATTTAATAGTTTTATTCGTAAACATTGTTTAAAAACCTCTTTAAATGAAAAACTTCAAATATAATACAAAAACTTTATAAAATAACTCTAATTAGGTTAATATTATAATGAATTGCTGTATTTTTATTAAAATGTATTTTGTTGACTGGCATTGCATTAACGAGTAGTTGTCGTTGTAGAGCTCGGCCTTGAGACAAAGTACGCATGCTCTGAAGACCTGATTTCAATAGCAATCAAATTGTTATTATTTTAACAATTTGAATTTTTTGTTCTCATATGGCAATTTTTTGAAGGTTTTACTGAATGGGAGGGGTCGACGGTTTCAATTAGACAAACTCGAAATTAGCGCAAGTATAATTTTTAAAATTTGCGCAATTTTTGTTGAGAGCCAATTGTTTTGTGAAATTGGTAACTAATTATAAAAACAAATTACAGAAGCTCATATCTCTCTATTTAATTTAATAGGAAATGGCAAATTGTCGCGCAAAATTCAAAAATTTTACTAGCGCTAACACCATCAAAAAAAAATCTCTCCGAAAAAATACCACCATTAGGCGTGCTTAACCCACCCGGATCCAACCCCCGGATACCGGGTATCCCGGTTCCGGTTCCGGATACCCGTTCTTGTCCAACCCTATTATAAATAATGAAAGGCAAAAAACGCTTAGGGAACTATTATTTTCATTTTTTTAGGTAAATTATTTATCCGTTGTTAAATTAAATAATTAGAATTTTATTTGTATAAATATCCATTTAAAACCTAATAATAATTAAGTAAGTTAAACTAGTTAATGAATAAAAGTTGATTATGTCCTTGATCAGAAGTTTTTTATAATTTTTAGATTATAGTTTTTTTTTCTTGGACTAAAAATGCACCCCCTAAAAATCTACCTTTTTATTTTTGGCTTTTTATGAATTTTTCAAAACAAGTGATTTTGAAAGTTTTAACCATATGAAAAAGATTTTTTCAGTTTAAATCTATTTCTGACGATGAAAAAAGCAGGATGACTATTGGTTTAGCGATCAACTTTAAATGAAAAAATTAATACAATATGTTTTTCATTTTTATTATATTTGCCAATTTTTATGCCCGTCAAAATGGAAACCAAAGAATTCGCTGAGTTGGTTCTATCAAATCAGCGGTTTCTTCAGTAGTGCTATTTAGCCAAGCTTGTTTTTTATTTAAAAAGTTGTTTAATTTGATTAGGCTTCGATATAAGTTTTAATTGTTTTGGTTGTAAAACCTTTTTTTCTCAAGCTTTGTTGTCCTTTTTATATTTTATTGTCGAAGATTCGGAGCTTTATTTTATATAAGGTCAAGATGAAAGATTATTTAATAACATGTCAAAATATACGAACTGGTTTGCTCGGGCCATATTGATGAAAGCTTAACAATTCCCGGTAGTTAAATTTTAGGTTTTTGAATTTTTAGCAATACTTTCATTTATATTAAGAGTCTAATTTTTTTTGTGATTTAATTAGTTTATTTTATAATTTTAAATCTTAAATGTTTCATTTTATTAAGGTTCAGATAAACTTTTCCCAACTTGCCGCAAATCATCTTCTATATTTTTTTTCTGCCGATTATTTCCATTATTTCCATTATTTTTTTATTTTTATTCAATATATTTTCTTGCGCGAGTGCTGAATTATTTTGATTAGGGGTTTTGTTATTATGTAAATGTCTTGGCGTGTATTAATTTTCGCATTCAAAGGGATAAAGATATGGAATTGTACAACAATGACTAATGGCGTTTAGGCCCGGTACCGGTCCCGTACAGCCCTAGTTTTAATTGAATTATATTTCTATTATATTATTTTTTGTATAAATGGTTATTTCGTTAACGAAACGATAACTTTTTAATTAATCTTTTTCGGGAAGTTGTTCCTTTTTGCATATGACAATATCGCGTGATCACGCAATGCAGCGGAGAAGGCTAAAGCCCGCATAAAACCTTTTTTATATAGTTATGAATCTTTTTTGATAGTAAGTATTTATTGCTGTTTATTTACATTACTTTACCTTTTGATAAAGACCTGATCTGCGCTTTCACAGACCACAACGTCATTCACAAATTATCTCAATTTGTAATAAAAGAACTTAATTATTATAAATGTTGGGTAGGGACCATTTCCACCATTTCATTTCTCTGCCCACCAGGGCACATCACATGTCTCACTCTCCCTCAGCACCCTCCTTTCCACACACACTCTCTCTTCTCTCACCGGGCATAAATATCCACCCCCGCACAGCACAACTCTCTCATTCACCATTCGTGTCCATTCTCCGGTCATTTCCCTTTTATCAGCAACACCCCATATTTGACCTCTATTGATTCATCACCCATATGCATTAAAGTGTAATAACTAACTATTTACATTAAAATTAATTAATCAAACATATTTATAATACAAATTTATAATCACATTTTAAAATAAATTTATCTTACACATCAATTATTTGAGATATAAAAATACAAATATTTATTAATGCAAGGCGCCGCGCATTCTAGTATGGCATCGCCGAAGCAATTACGCTGAACACACTAAACCGAGCGGGTGTAACCGCGCACGAAGTCGGCCACACGCAGTTATTATTAAACATATTTATAAATTAATAAATTTATCTTACCCAACAATTTTTATTAAAAGATTTTTATATACGAAAACAAAAATAAAATTGTAAAATATAATAATTGCCCAAAATTGATCAGAAACCTTTACATTCTTGCTGCAATTTTTCAAAATAAAATAAATTTAGTAATGTTGCAGAAATAGAGCAGTATTGAAATTTGATATTAAAAATTTACCTAAAAATAATAAATATATTAAGACAAACACTTCTATATTTAATTAATTTATCATTTTTAAAGTTTATCATTATTTTTCAAAAGCATACAATACAAATTAAAACCAACATTTAAATAGAAAATTTTAATATAAGCTAAAAATGATTAATTTTAATAATCATAAAATTATAACTTTAAATTAAATCATTAGAAAAGAAATTGATTTATTTTACCATGAAAAGCCAGAAATATTAATAATAAAAAAACCATTCATTCATTAATCATAACATTTAAAACGCCATGGGAATCAAGAAAACCACAAGTTTAAATATAATACAATTGAAATTTTCAAAAAAATGATTCATTTAAATGCAATTACAAAATTTTTTTTACCCAAAAAAAAAATATAATGGTTAGTTTAATAAACTAAGTTAATACAGTGAACGTCGGAGACGGACGGAGAAAAAGCAATCTTTGGCATGAAAAATTTCTAAAAAGCAAAAGTAAACTAAAATTAATATTTTTTGAAACACTTTTAAAGAATAAGTTATAATTGGGTTAATTTATAAAAAAGAGTGAAACTCCAACAAATTTTATTATTAAAATGTGATGAGTGTCAAATTTTTTTCTCGTGCTTTCAATAATTATCGATTAAAGCAAAAACGATCTTGGTTTATTTATTATTTTTTTAAATATATATAATAAAAATAACTATAAGTAGAATAAAGCTAAATAAAAACAAAAATTATAAAACTAAATAAAATTATTAATTAAAATAAAGATTATAATATTTATTCAATATAAATTTAATAAAAATGAGCAAAAAACGTACAAAAAAATTAATGACTGCAATTAAAATGGATAAAAATAGTAATTTGTTCAAAGTCGCAAAATGAAAACGATTTATTTATGCGCAGTTTAATTTACAAATAAAGAAATCACGAAGCATATGGATTAATTTTTTTATTACAGTCTCCGATTTTTTATCGGTATTTTCATTTTAGGTTTATCTTTCAATATAAATATTATGGGGCGCAAACACCGACATTTCATACACCCAAAATTTCATCCGCTAAGCAAAAATATTATATTTAATCTAAGAAAAAGCCCGCCCGGTGTCAAGTCGGGTTTCCTAACCCTATTAGGCCGGCAAGGGTTCAGTTTACAAACAGTAATATATTTTTATCAAATAAAAAATATTTATTCTTGTTTAAATTGCTTGTATTTTTCGTCGGAATACATTTTTTGCAATTTTTTTTAGTTTACGTTCAATATTTTGTGCATCTCGCCATTGTGAATTAAAAATGAAAGCATTTGGATGGGTCCGGAGCGCGTGTATGAGATGTCGAATTTTGGGTTAGTGTATGAAGTGTCGCGTGTATTAAATGTCGCGTGTATGAAGTGCCGTTTTTTGCTTAATGTATGAAATGTCATTCTGCCATTATTATTAAATTTTCAGTAATATTATTTTATTTTCTAAAATTTATCAAACAGCTTACTTATCAATTTTTTATTTATTTATTTATTTATCACATCAAAGGAAATGCAAGCAAATCACTTAAATGATGGAATCAATAAGAATGTCTTCAGAATATTTCAAATGTCTTTAAGTGGGACAGCAGTTTGGCTTTGAACAGCTGGGGGGAAGAGATTGAGACAATGTCAGAGGGGAGGGAATTCCAGGAATTGGTGCAGCGGTGAAGGAATAAATTGGAAGTAAATGGGGTCTTTCTCTTTTTGTAGATTTGGAGAGAATGTTTTCGACTAGGGCGCGTGTTGAAGGAAATATATCTTTTGGATCAAAGTGACTGTGGTTGTGACAAAGTTTGTGCATAATGGAAGGTCGAAAAGTTTGCGACGAAATGCCAGAGTTTCCAAATTAAATAATTTCAAACGTTGATTATAGGGGCATTTGGGGAGTTTACATTTTGTGAGGGCCCTACGTGTGAATGTTTTCTGCACCCGTTCAATTTTATCTGAGAGTATTTTAGTTGAAGGATTACAAATAACGGTTGCATATTCTAAGGTTGGACGTACATATATTTTATAGGCCCGGGCCCACGTGAGTATTTTGGTGGAATAGAGAGCATTTTAAATTTGCATGGCTTTGAAGTAGGCATTCTTAATTATTGTATTTATATGACCGGTAAAGTTAAGATTGTTTTGAATAAGAATGCCAAGGTCCCTAATTGATTCGGAGGGAGAAATTATGGTGGTGTGCCCAATGCTATAGTTGAATTTGGGAGAAGGATGGCGAGGCTTGGGGGTGATTTGAAATAATTTTGTTTTGTTTGTTGATACTTTTAGTCCCCAAGTCTCGCACCATGTGCATATTTCGGTAATTGATTTTTGAAGAATTGGTGGATAAGAGGGGTTTTTTATTGGAAGAAAAATTTTTATGTCATCGGCAAACAGCCGAATGCTGACTGGAGGACTGATTATGTTAGGCAAATCGTTAATAAAGATTGTAAACAATAACGGACCCAACACCGAGCCTTGGGGCACTCCTGAGAGAATTGGTTTCTTGGGAGAGGTTACATCATCAACTTTAACAGTGAAGGAGCGATTTGATAGGAAGTTTTCAATCCATCTCAACAATTTTCCTCTAATGCCAATGTGGTGGAGTTTGGACAGTAGAAATTTGTGCGGAACAGAATCAAAGGCACGACTTATGTCAGTGTATATGCAATCAATTTGAAGGTTGTTTCCAAGGGGATCGGACCAGTCCTCAAAGGTTTTTAGAAGTTGTGAGACGGTAGATCTTTTTGGGAGGAAGCCAAATTGGTGCTGAGAAATGAGACCATTTTTGAGAAGGAAGTTTAAAATTTGTTTGGATATTATGCGCTCGAGGATGCGACAAATTGAGGAAGTTAACGAAATAGGGCGATAATTTAGGGGGTCCGATTTAATTCCCTTTAAGAAAATGGGGATAATAATAGATTGGCGCCATTGTTGAGGAATGTGACCCGAATCAAGTGATTCCCTAAAAAGGGTTGCCAGGACGAGGGCTAGGGGGACCTTCCAGTGTTTGAGTACCCGGTATGTGACATTTTCAACAGTTTGTGAGGTGCTATCGGGGAGAGACGCAAGTTGGGCATAAACAGTTTGGACATCAAAGGAGGCATAAGTTACACAGTGCAGGGAGCTGGGGCCGACAGTGGTAGGTACATTATTCGGAACAATGTTGAAATATTCGGCAAATATAGATGCAAAGAGTTCAGCTTAAGACGAGGCGCCAATATATGTGTTTTTGTGATAGACAAGGGTAGGAATGGGTTCGACTTTTTTTGTTTGCGAATTTATAAATTTGAACAATTTTTGGGGATTTGATGTGACATCGTTACAAAGGTTATTTTTATGATTTGAGATTAATTTTTTGACCTTGTAACAGATGTCCCTGTACTCAGCTTTATGGGTTAAAGGGACTTTTTTGCATAATTTAAACAGTTGGAGTTTATATTTGATTTGTTCCCTAATTTCGGACGGGTAATTGATTTTGCGGGGACCCTGGTGGATTTTCTTGAGAGGGAAGTGTAGCGAAATGACAGTTTGGATTTGGTTGACAATATAGTTGAATTTTTCCCCAATGTAGAATAAATTGGTGAGATCAAGTTGTGAAAGGAGGGGAGCGGTTCTTTGAAGGATTTCTGATGATAATACACGAATTAGTTTGGGTTTGGGAATGGGCATAATTGTATGATTGAGTTTGAAGAGCACCGAGTTATGATCCGAGGTTGAAATTCCGGGTTCCACTGTGATATTGGAAATGAGTTGTGGCGTATTGGTGAGACAAACATCAAGGATATGGGGACCTCTAGTAGGTTCTGACACTAATTGGGTTAAGCCAAGTAGAGTGGAGAGTTCGCCAATTGGATCGGTTTTTGCTGGGTTGAGCCAGTTAGTAGAAGGGGAGTTTAAGTCGCCCCCCAAAAGAGTGTAATCAATGAGGTATTTTTGAACAGTTTTGACAAATTTCGATATGATGGCTTTGGAACGATTAGGTGCGGAATACACAGAAATGAGTCGGATTCTGGGGAAATTTTTTACTTTGAGCAAGTCCACAATTAAGATATCGACCCCGTTATTTGATAGTGACAGAATATGCTGAGCGGAAATGCGGGAGTCAACTAAGATAGCAGAGCCACCACCTTTGGTTTTAAAGTTTGACCTATTGCAAAGAAATGTGTTGAATCTGCCATTTAGTGAGAGTTGGGAGTTGAAGGAGTCATCTGAGAGCCAAGTTTCAGATAAAAAGATTAAATGAAAGAATTTGTCATTTGCCAGAAAGTGCAATTCGGGGATTTTGTTTTTGATTGAACGACAATTAAAGATAGCACAATTCAGCGAAAAAGTTTTTGAGTTACAAAGTTGTTGTTTGGAGTTGAAGGGATGGCGAGGAAGACCAGTATTTGCCCCGGTAGAAAGTGATGGATTTCGTCCCCAGTCAATCAGTTTTTTGAGGATAGAGTGTTTGGGGTTGTGGGAGGAATCAATTGAGTTTGCATTTGTTGGCGGAAGATGTGTACCTCAGAGCGCAGAATGACCGATCCAGCATAGACGATCCAATCCTGCCCGTCCTTCGTTCTTTTGCCAATGCAGAATGCATGCAGACGTCGGCGTTCTTCCAACTGTTCATGTGTCAGCGACTCGCGAATTTGGACGTTCTTGAGGTGTGACGCGCTCGATCGGATGGTGTTGTTTTTTGTACGCCATGAGGTGAGAGCCTGTCTCTGAAAGGCACGGGCCGGCAACAGTACTTTTACGAGTCGGGCACTTTTCTGAGTTGGGTTGAAAGGACGACCCAGTCTGTAGACAATACTGGGGCCGCACTCGATCCCCAACGAATCGAGTAAGCCGGAAACCTGGACTTTGTAGTCTCCGATTTTTTATCGGTATTTTCATTTTAGGTTTATCTTTCAATATAAATATTATGGGGCGCAAACACCGACATTTCATACACCCAAAATTTCATCCGCTAAGCAAAAATATTATATTTAATCTAAGAAAAAGCCCGCCCGGTGTCAAGTCGGGTTTCCTAACCCTATTAGGCCGGCAAGGGTTCAGTTTACAAACAGTAATATATTTTTATCAAATAAAAAATATTTATTCTTGTTTAAATTGCTTGTATTTTTCGTCGGAATACATTTTTTGCAATTTTTTTTAGTTTACGTTCAATATTTTGTGCATCTCGCCATTGTGAATTAAAAATGAAAGCATTTGGATGGGTCCGGAGCGCGTGTATGAGATGTCGAATTTTGGGTTAGTGTATGAAGTGTCGCGTGTATTAAATGTCGCGTGTATGAAGTGCCATTTTTTGCTTAATGTATGAAATGTCATTCTGCCATTATTATTAAATTTTCAGTAATATTATTTTATTTTCTAAAATTTATCAAACAGCTTACTTATCAATTAATTAAAAAAACACTTAAAATTTAGCAAGTTTGAAAATGGATAAACTGGTGATAAAAAAGTTAATATACGCAAGGCAAAACAAATAAGCTATAATATAACATAAAGCAACAGAAAAGAATAAAAACGATAATAGATCAGAAAATTGAAACACTATGCAAATAAAATATAACAAAGTAAAATTACTTTGTAATTATCATTGCTCATAATAAAATAAGAAATTAAAATTCTTTAACTGCGTAAATGCCCCACCCTGAATAACTTTCGCTATTTGCCTATTCAATAGTTTAACAATTACTAATAAATTAATAAAACATTAGACGTAAATGACTGAGCTTAAGACAGAGGTGATGACTAATATTTTTGAATTGAATTTTAAGGTAAAGGAAGAGTAAGAAAACATTTAAATAATAAAATACGTAAAAAATCTCAACATCATTAAATTTATAAAATGCGTTCTTGGCATCTACTTAATTTGCCTAAGCCCAAAAATTTTTCTTAATTTTGTAATAAAAGCATATTATACGCGAGCTGGACTACAAAAACAGCACTAACAGAACATGGCGAAATCTGATTTTGAGTAAAGATTTAAACTTGTTAATTATAAAAAATTACTTCGTATTCAAGTTCCAGCTACGATAACATGTATAACTATAAAATTTTTATAAACTATTGCTATTAATTTGGAAGAAAATAATTTACCTCCATTTTCATAACATTAAACAAAATTATAAAGCTTTGCTGTTTTATAAGAAATATTCTAAAAAACAAAATAAACAAATGGAATAAAAAAGCTATTAAAGATATTTTGGTGATCAAAGTACAACAGAAGCCAACTATTCGTGCTAAAGAAGAGAAAGCCACCGAATCGTTTCCATTAATTTTTAAATATTCATTTATTTATTAAATTTTCTTTGAAATAAAATGTACAATTTTAATAACTTTTTAAACTAACATTTAAAGGTTTAAGTAAAATAATTAAAATAAAATTTTAATAATTTTGCAAAACAGTACAAACTGCAAAAAATAATTTGATTATATTCGGGAAAACAAAAAATAAAAATAATGTGTAATGAGATGACTCCAGTGGGCGCTGTCGCCCTTGGTTGCTGTCTGCAACCTATCTACTGTAAAACAACATAATAAAAGAATAAAATTTAATAAAATAATTTAAAGTAAAGTAGTCTTTAGCTGCTTAAAAGAACGTGTAAGCGAATTACATCAGCACAGATCTTAAGCTTAGTTGCAATATACAGTACCTACTAAAAATTTAATTTATTAAAATTCTGATCAATAAAACAATATAACTATGTTATATTTTATTAAATCAAAAATTGTAACCAATAATGAATATTGTGTTCTGTAAAAATTAATTATTGCCATGATTGCAGAGCTAAGATTTAAAATTAAAGAAATAAAAATAAAAATAACAAATATGATAAAACAGAAAAACAGAGGAGAAGGCACGTCAGCCAAACGCAGAGTTCGAACGTCATGCTATCCTGGCAAATTTATTAATTTTAAATAATGTAAGCTTCATTATTTTGAATTCAAAAAATAAAGACCATACAAAAAATATTCGTTCATGAATTTTAAAAAATTCATTCATGCTATTGTGCTAATTGCAAAATATGCTACCAAACAACGCATTTAAAAACAAACATTTTTATACTAAAATAATTAATGCAGCATTTTTGAAAAACGAGCAAAAATCTAATTTATGAAACTCAGTATACCGAAATACGTTTGGAACAATAATTTAAAATGATCAAACTCACTAATTAAATAAATAATAAGAAACTTTATTTAAATAAGAATTATAAAATTCTTAATTGATTTATTTATTTCTGATCAGTAAGTCTCCGCTTAGTTTTTACATTCCTTTTTTTAAAACATTTTTAAATTTGAATCTATAAATTTGGCAAAATGACTATTACTCAAAAAATATTTGACAATTCCCCATCTGGCTCGGCCTGGCTATCGAGCAGTTTGAGTCACCTTCTAATATATAGGTCTATATTTTTTGGGGTTTATATATCGCTTTTTTTAATATTGGTTAAACTAGAATTCATTTTTAATGTATTTGATTTAATAATCATATCGTTTTTTGCCATTACTTTATAGTGTATAAATAAACTGCAACGGACAAAATATTATTAACAACAATGCACTTTATTCACTCGTCGTTTGTGGAGCTAGACTGGATGCCATTGATTTTTGTCTGAGGACTTCAATGTGGGGGATGGCGTTTACACGTTGACTAATTTGAAAGCGTGGCTTTTTAAAGTGCTATTGAGCATTTCTGGGCTTAATTTGAAAAACAAAGTATGCATTAAAATTTTTGTTATTTGGATTTCTGTAATAAGATTAAACTATTGTAATATTATAGAATACCAATAAAGCAATTACGATTAAAAAAATAAGTTAAATAAAATTCACTTTTTTATTGACCGTTTTGATAGAAAATTGGATACCATTTACAAGAAATTAAATAATCGTTGAGCTCATCATCGACTTAAATATAAACATTCAGAAACTTTCGAAAACAAATAAATGTTCGCAGCAAAAATCGAATTAAAACATTTTAATTTTAAGGCAAAAGGTATTGCGAAAAGCACGCATTAAAATAAAAATTTCAATTTTTTAAAATAAGATTTTAAAATGAAGTTATATTCATGCCCAAGATTAAATTAAAAACATAATGGGCAGAGTCAATAAACAAAATCTCTAACATTATTATTGTGATAAAATTAAATTAATTTGTCAGAAAGCAACATGTTATTTAGTTATTTGTTATAATATTTAAATTAATAAATTTGTTTAAAAATTATTAATATTCAAGCCAAATTAAATATCAACAATTATCTGATCATATAGCAAACTCATGACCGCAGCCAGTGTGGTTCCAGCAAATCTTGTGGCAGTAGGTCAGTAAATCGATGATTGATAGGAATATAAATTGATAGAAATAAGCTTATAGTTAATTATTTTTAAGTGTACGCAGAACAAGTTTTTGTTTTTTAAATGTTAGTTTTTTTGGTTTGAAAAAAATTAAACTTTTAAAGCATTTTTATAATACATAATGTTTTTTTGAATTTCCATAATTTAGATTTATTTTTCGTTTCAAATCTAGACTTTTTAATAGTTAGTTTTCTTTCAAATTTTTTTTAAATGGTCAATACACCAAAGATTAATTCCTCCGCGGCCCGACCGCCCAATTTCACCGCGATTTCTGCACGGAGTGAGGCCCTTAAATTAATGTAATGTCTAAAATAGAATAAAGCATTCATTGAACTTTAAATTGACAATTTATTTATATTTAACGATTGTGAGCGTTTGTAAAATTGGAAAGCCACTATGAAATTTGAATATTAAACAAATGTCTATGTAATTCAAAAAAAATTGGCGCATTAAAGTTGAAATCTCAAAAACAACATTTTAGCCCATATAAATTATAGAATAAATATTAGAATTGGCCGAACTTAAAAAATAAAAGAAGTCAAAGTAGCCAGTGAGATTCGATTTAATACTAGTTTAATACATGAGAAGCTAAAGAAACATTTAAATCAAAAATAATATCAATAATGTTCTAGTGTAAATTCTAATAAACAAAAAGATTGCCACAATTCTAAAATTAGATGATTGTAATTAAATATAAACAATATGTATTTGATTAAAAAAAAAACTAGATACTAATAATCTATTAGTAAATTCACAAAGTAAACCAGAAGTATAAAATAACTTAGCTAAAATTTAAAATTTAATTTAAGATATAAACATTTATTAGCAGCTAGTTTAATGAAACGTGCTTGTTATTGAAAAATAATATACGCGTATCGATTTCGCCGCAGGAAAGAAAAATCTGCAATGGTTATATTTACGATATTTTTCAGAAATGAATAAAATTAAAAAATCAAACAATAAAAAAATCCTAAAAGCGGAATCTCAAACCAAAGACAAAGAAGAAAAATAAATACTCAAATGTAAATGCACTTAAATATGAAGTCTTTAATTAAAAAATAAAAATTTTTTAAATTAACCGTTATATACGTTTTTATATTTGATTTCGCACCGCAACTTAAAATTGGGGCTTTCAAATTGTTCTAAAGTTTACAAAATAAATTCCATATCTGAAAAATAAAACAATATAAATGGGAAAAAAGACTAACAAAAAGTAAAAGCTTTTAAAAACATTTAGGTTGTTTCTTAAATTAATTTGATTATTTGAAAGTTTTGAAAGGATGTTGTTTAAAAACTGAAATTTTAAAATAATTTATAAGAAATTATATTTGAAATTATGAAACTAAAATATATTATATAATTTCATTATTTGTTTATAAATAAAAAACTATGATTAAACTAAATAAAGAAACAATCTTATTAAAAAATTTAAAAAAAATCATATGTTTATTAAAAATGAAGATAACATCCTCCTTATCTTAACATACTTAAATATGCAATAATAATAGACTAATCTTCACAAAGACAGAAAAAATTTTCAAAAAATTTAAAGATTAACCTATTATCCGGACAATTTGTGTCCCGTATACCAAGCAGTAAGTAAGACAATTGGTTTTCAACAAAATTTTCATTTTTTAGTCCGCCTAAGCGAGAGGGAGGATATGGACAATAGAGAATACGACTTAACACAAAAATATTTTAAACTCATTAAAATACATTGTGAATTCTTTCCTGAAAAATCCAATTTATGCGCGTGTTCCCATGGTCGCATGATACAAATGTGACCGCATTGGCATTGATAATATAAGAACAGAAAAAGTATTATTAAAAAGTAAAAAACTAAAACGACAATGTGCATAAGGCAAGAAGCAAAAAAAAGCGTTCAATAAAGGAGCTGTTAAATATTAAAAATAAACTATAATACTCAAACATTTGTAAAATATATTTAAATTTAAAAAAGATCTTTCATTAAATTTTTGAAACTTATTAATTGACATGTAATTTAATCTGTTTTAAAATATTTAATCAAATTTTAAATGAATTTAATGCAATTTTTAATACTTTGTTTTAAATAGTTTGTTCTTAAATTGATTAATTAGTTTTTCCTTGAATTTGTTATTTTACATAAATTAAGGTTTTCAATACATTAAACTTGCAAATTTTTTTATAATATGGAAGTTGTCTCGGGTTATTCCATCCCAGTGGTTATATAAACTTCACAGTAAATTTTATTTATATACTTACTTATACTAAAGTTTTTGCATTAATCACAAAAATTATTAATTTTGGATTTTGCTTCAAGATAAGTATTTTATTAAAAATATATTTACAGTTTTATCTATCTTTTGTTTTTCTTATATTTCCTGGCACATGCTTTACTTTCTTTTTTTAAATCAATTTCTTTTATTTGCGTCTGTCCTCTACAATGTTCTTTAACAATTTTTTTAAGCTATGAAAAGAAAAGCAATTAGGTTCTTCTAGAAATGTTACCGAAGGATCGGCAACCAAAACAGCCGTAGACAGAGGGCCACGCTTTGCATTTTTATAGTAAGTTGCAATTACATTTTATAGTTTCTTTTCTTTTCTTTATAGGTTTTTTCATAGATTTAGAATTTGTTTTAGTCGCGCTTGTGACAATTTTAATTTTTTTATTTTCATTTATTTATCACAATTTCTTTTTCTGTTTATTATTCTTCTACCTTCTCCAATGCGCAATTCAATGTCCGATCCCTTATTATAAATATTTTAGTATTAAAATGTAGGTTTGTTTTATCTCAGAAAATAATTTAATTTAACTTGGTGGCATATTTCTTTTAGGCACAATAATAATTGTAATTGTAATAGTTTGACAGAAAATTTTTGATGAATTAAATTTGAAGGACTTTATCATGTTGATAGAGTAATAGAGAAAGATATTCTTTTGAAATTTAAAAGTAATTAAAATTAATAATTTGCAAAATCCCTGTATTAGAAACGTTGGTATAAATATTGGATTTTAAAATAAATTTTCTTATGCTTTGAAATGTTTTAATTATTGGTTTTTATTCTTTAAATTAATAAATTTATTGAGTAAAATTCATATAAATATTAGTATTTGAGAAGAAATCGCTTACGCTATTAATTCTAAAGTTTTAACAAATTTTAATCTCTTAAAAAACAGTAAAAACATATTGCATTTACACATTATGCAATACAGCAATTAAAGAGACTTAAAAAAACTTACTTTAAATTATTTTCACAATAAGCTAGCTACTTTTATCTTGAAGAAAATATTACAATAAAAAAAGTAATGATATTATTTAGACGATGAGAGACATACACTTTTATTCTTGTGCAAATTTGTGCTCATTTTTTGTTGCATATTGAAAAGTAAAATAATCCATTGGATTAATCAACATCAACGGGGAGGGCGCCATTGGCATGAAGATCGCAATGACCGGCGCTCAATCGAAAAGAAAATTAGAAGCTTTGAAATGATAAAAACTTTTAATTTCCTCGTAGGACAATTGGCAACAAAGCGCAATTTAATTTAAAAAAATCAATTATATAAAACAAAGGCAAATTGGATTCATAAAAAATAAAAAGTCTAGCAGAGTGTTTTTACGATTAAACATTAAAAAAAAGTTCAAATAATCCGCTAAATTACGAATTTAGCAATGGTGGCAAACGACAAAAGATGGAATAAGCGCCGTTGTTTTAAAAACCTTAAAAAATTGTCGATTTAATCAATATTATATATTTGCATAACATGCTTAAAGCAAAACAAAAAATGCCATGCAAAAATTTAAATCAAATTACAATTACAAATAATAAAATTAAAATCTATTTACATCCTTACAGAATAAAATAGTTTAAAAATTATAAATCCGGGCCTTAATTATATTAACCAAAAATATTCTATGCAAAAATATTAATGCTTTGACATGATTCACAAAAACTTTTAAAATCTAAAAAATTAAATAGCGAAAATAATTGCATAAAAATTAAAGCCAATTGAAAAACCAAGCACACGTTCGCTGATAAGTTTTAAAAATATTTTTTTAGAATAACCAAAATAATAAGCGATAATAAATGACCAAATCTTAATTAAATAACAATAATAAACATAATTTTTTAATTATAAAAGAAAAAATTTTAAAAGCCTAAATCTGAAAATTTGGATAATTAATATCTATTTCTGTTTATCAACATTAATAAATATTCCCTTTATTATATTTATAAATAAAATTTTAAAACTAAAGAAATAAATATTAGGGCGCAAATTTATTTTTGATACACAAAAACCATGGGGGAGGCGCTCCGACGCATCAGTAGTATAAAAAATATTTGACAAGAATAATTAAAATTTATGCAAAAGAACGAAAGCAAATTTTAATACGAATTGTATTGCTCTGATATTCAAAATTTACTAATAATTAGGAATTGGATTAGGGACAACGTTTCCCTTCAAATTTTAAAAATGCCGCGTTAACGTGACGACCAAGTGAAAATTTAAATTAAAGTATTAGAATAAAAATCAAAATAACAAAAAATAAAAGAAAATAAAAAATATTCAAAACAATAAAAAAAGAAAGAAAATGTAAAATATCAAGTCAAAATTAAACTATGCTTCATTATTTCAAAATTAATCAAAATAAATAAAAATTATAGTAACCCTCAACAGCCACCGCAACTTGCGTACCCCAACGCTAAGGTCGGAGCTGCAGTTCAGGTAGATGTTTCATTTTATTCCATAAATGAAAATTATAGTTTTTCCAGGCGAGGAGGCTCCCTGGTTAAGCCTGCCTGATTTTCATGAAAATTATAACTACAATTTAGCGACAACCTTAAAATTGACTTTGAAATAAATAAAGATATTTATTTATTAATAATATTTTGAGCTTTTAATCACTAATATATTTATACTTTTAATAATTTAATTAACAAATTAGGATTTTTATGTTTAGGAAAATACTCCCTTTTTGCTGAATTCTTAAGCTTTTTTTGGTTTTTTTTATTAAAATATATATTTAAATTAAAATTGGTGTTGTTTTATTGCAATTTGGCCGACGCGTGTAGTGTAATTATCTTTGCACCAGCTCAACCATAATTCTCATGCCAATATTGAATGGCACGGATATAATGAATTTTGAATTTTTAAAAATTATTTTTTATTTAAATTATTTTATTAAAATTTGTATATGAAAAATATTTTATTATGATGAAAGTGAACCGGCAATCGATAAATTTTTTAACGCATTGGTGATTATGTAGTATTTAATTGCATCCTGTTTTTGAAATAAAATTTAGCAATTAACCAAACTTTTAATCTTGTAGTGCAAATGGTGTGTATCCCAAAATCAAACATTGTATGTGCTCTTAGTCGAATTATCAATATGCTTGCAGCTCATAATATTTATATAACATATTCTTATTCTTCTTTACTATATTTTAGAAAATATAAAATTTTTCAAATAAATTTATTTATTAGAGAGTTTATAATTTGCATTTAGTTATACGCAAAGATTTATATCCAATTTTAATCTTATTAAGAATCAAATTTCTTTGGTATACTTTAAGGTAAAACAAAGTCAATATTTATTTATTTTTATAAAAAAAAACATTGACAAATTGTCGAATGATAAGTTTGAATGTATTTATTTATAAAACATTGTCGTAAATTACTTATATAGTTTGTTGAAATTTGTACCTTTGCTAATGTCTTGGATCGTAATTGAAGCAGGATCCTTTTTGTTTAAATTAAAGTTTTTTAATTTATATTTAGGTCTAAAAATATTTTAGTTTTAAGCCTCAATTATTTTAAGATTGTATTTATCTTTTTTTTTATTATATCTCGTTTTACGTTTTGTTACAACTAGTTTCAGGCTGATTATTTCATAACGATGCTTCCAGAAAGTCTCCGAGGTGGCGGCTGCTTCGAGCAGATTACCCGAAATCTTGTCAAGTTGCTGCCTATATTTTTCTTTCACGTTCCTTGAAAAGAGCGCCAGCGGCATAGTTTCCTGCCCTTCCGATTTTTTTAAACTTTATATATTAATTTTGTAATTTTGGGGCTCAATTTATTACTTTTATTCTCTTTATTATCAAATTCAATTTTATTTGGATTTGCGCTGCAACACATCGCTGCTGATAGATTTAGAGGTCTTTAAAAAATATTAGTACTTTTTTCCTAGATGTTTAATTTTTTTTGCCTCGGATAATAATTTAATTTGTCTCTTACAAATTTATTATTCCCAAATTTTCTATATTTAAAACTTTAAAATTTTTTTATAACGAGGAATTTTATAAATACAAGATCTAGAGCAATTAACAATATCCCGGATGCTTGAGAATGCCTAGGTAGTCTCACCGACGCATAGCAGCAGCGGGCAGTCTCACCGCCGCATAGCTTTTTTGTGAATCTTGTCAAGAAAAGCAGGCTTGTTTTGAATTGGTTAATTAATCGTTATTAAATAATATTTTATTTGTTTTTCAAATATAATTTCTATTAGGAAATAATTACATTTTTTGATCCTTTTTTGTAATCATAATCATTATATTTTTACACATACTAACTTACTCATTCTTCTTATATTTATAATAGAGTATTTATTTAGCTTCCCTATGGGCTGTATATTATTTTTATAAACATATATTTTATAACAAAACATCAAAGTTTAACATTTAATCCTAAAGCATATTAATATTAAATATTTATTACTAAACTTTTTTTTAGCAAAATATTGATAATAAATTAATTGTGTTTGTGAAGGACACTATTTTATAAATAGTTAAACCTTCATAATATTTTAATAATTTTGTTTATAAGTTTAATTTTAATATCTATTAACAGAGATTAAGGAATAAATAGCTATTCCAATTAACATTTAAAAAAAGTAGTATTGCAAAAATTTTTAATATGTAGCAAACGTCGTTGGCCTCTAAGAAAAAAAGAATTAAAATAAATAGAAAATTAATTATGTTTTTCAACCAATTCATGGTTGCCAAAGCAATTAAATACTAAATGAAAGTTTAAATTTTATTTAGGTCGATTACTTTGAAGAATTTAACAGAGATAAAAACAAGCCGAAAATAATAAAGTATTGTAACTAAACGTTTATACAAATAATATTACGTTGATGTGACTAAAACTAAATATGAATCTTAAATTAATTAATCCAAAACAAAAAATGGCACAAAAAGTATGTGTAAATCAATCTGATCAAAAAATTAAAATTGTAAAAATAAAATTAATAAGAAGCAAATCAGAAAAAATCGTAACGATAGAAAAGAAATTTGTTCGGTATTAGAGCTTTTGAAAAGGTTTGAATATTTAACATTTTATTTGAACAAACTTTGAGTTTAAAAAGCATTAAAATCACTAAATAATTTAAAAATTAATAATGGAATTTTATGTTGATTTGAAAACTGCCCGGGCAGCAGCAACCGTTATTTCATAAAAAATAATTACTTTATTCTATTATGTATAATTTAAACAATTAACAATTAAAAAATAAAAATTTTTGCCCTGCCAAAGGATATCATTAAAGACAAAGCTATCACTCGGAATAAAGAAGCAGTTTTCGCTTTTGAAAAATTATCGATTCTCATCAACGACTTTTCGCAAAGTACTGAACGCTCTTTATGCCCCTGCCGAACTAGCAGGCAATGCCAGCATTCTTCTCTCAATAGTATTTTATTTTGTCATAAATATTATTTCATTGTATACATTTTAGTCTAACGCATCTGATGACTTCCACTAATCAATCCCACGTGTAAATTTAAAATTTTAATTATTTGGCGTAAAGATTTGAACTAAATATTTGTCAAAAAAAATAATATTTAAAAAAATCTACAATTTATATTCCTGTATTTATTATTATTGTTTAAAATAAATATCAATTTAAATTTTATATCAATAATAAACTTTTGTTGAAATGTTAAATGGTATCTCACATAATATTCCTTTTTGTTCAACGCTTTAGTCTTATCATTTACATTTGAATATTGAAATAAGTTGTACAAATAATCGTATGCAAACCTTTGGCCATTGAATGCTAAATAAAATCATAAGTTGGTATCTTAACATTGATTTTTTTAGTTTACTATTTACATCATTTAAAAAAATATGTTTTTAAAGCAAAATATGTGTCTATTCCATTGCCTCCCGCACACGAGTCTTAGCGCATTTCAAGTATCTCTTTATATTTCGACCAAAGCCTGGTGAAAAGGTCTTTAATAATTTTAGTTAAGTTGATGAATGTTGCCACTTTTAACATTAAATTGATGTCTCCCGACTTTAATATTACTATTAACTTTTTAATTAATTTTTTTGCCGTAATTGAGAAGTAAATTCTCGATAATATCGTTGCTTTTATTTTATTAGATTAAACTTTAAGTGTTAATAATTAATTACGCTTGTAGGAATTACCCATATGTAAACTTGCCAAATATCGAATTTGTGCTCAAACTTGTTTCGCAAATGTAACTATTGCGAACATATATTTTTAAAGTTTTTGTTATTTATTGTGGAACTTATTTCCAGTCTGCCTTAGGTATTTCCAAAAACGTTCACATGCCACCAAAGTGTTGAAAAATGAATTAATATACAATTTATTTGGCATTAGTTGTGCTTTTGCATTGCGGATAGTTTTGTATGTTGGATAAACTTGCTTAATTACCTTTTTAAATTCTTAATGATAAATTATTAACAAAAGAATGGTTGGGTACATTTATACATATATTTAATAAGACAACTCGCTGCAACATCAGTGGTTTTGTGCTTATTTTAAATTTATAATTTTCCTAAATTGATGAACTCAATTATCAACATATTTTATAATGTTTTACTTTTTTACACTCCATTATAATATGTTTTTGTGCGGCTTTAAAAGGTGCGTTTATGTTTTGTGTTAGTGTATAATTAATGTTTATTGCGACTATTTGGGTTTCAAATTTTGCAGTGTTTTAGACCTTTTTTTGATTGCCCCATTAGCTAAAAAGCTACGAGCATCAGCCAGTTCTAATTAAATTGACGGCAGCTTTGGTGATTAAATAGCATTTAATTTAATTTCTGTATTTATGCATTTTTTGAGGCTCAAAACTAACATAATTTTTACCTATATTTAGTGAAACTTTGTCTCAATTAATCATTTATGTTAAGGCTCATCGTTTTTCTTTTTTTTATGGTATATAGATACGTATGGTTATTTGCGGTGATTCAGCATGGTTTTTGGTCAATCCCAAAATTTGTAGATTTTAATTTTAATTCCTTAAATATAATATATTTTTTTAAATATAATTTTTTATAAATTATAATTTAGACAAGTAAATCTTAGTTAAAAATAGATTAATTAAATGAATATTTATTATGCTCCAAGAAGTTCATTGCAATTCTTGAGTATACAGCTCTTCTCAGAAACTTCTTATTCTAAGAATATGCAAGAATTCATACAAAACTGTAGTTTAAATATTAATTTTCTCTTGAAAAGCCCAGTTTTGGTCTCCAATAAGGCTGTTTTTTTCATTTATTTTTAAATTATAATATTTTATAGTACTTTTTGCCTTTGCCAAATTATTCTTTGCTGCTTGTGTGTCTTTTTTAAATTTGGAAAAACATTTATTTAGGCACGAATTTGTCAACAATTTTTCTCGACAATTCGGGTTTGGAGAGAAGCAATTTGAAACGTTTTTTCCCCCTAAAAGTTTTTATTAAGAATATTCTTTTTTGCTTCAGCAGCCCTTTAATAACTAATCTTTATTCAAATTTATAATGTATTTATAATTGTTAAAAAACGCAGATAATGTGTCCACACATGGTGCTCTTGATGGCAACTCCCAAATCTGAGGTTTTAGCCTTATTTTGTGGGTTTTTGGTTAGGCTAAATTTTCAAAATTAGATTTTTTGTGGTTTTTCAAGTTCGGGCGGTTTTTTTAATGAATAAACATATAAAATTTAAATTTCAGGCGCTACAACTTTGTTCTAACAAAAAATAATCATTTCTCTTTGACAATCAATTGGTAACACAATTTAAGGTTAGTGTTAAGTGATAATTATTTTTTTAATTATTTATTTTGTTAAATTGTTATTTTTTTTGATAAATGATTTTTTGATTTCTGTTTATTTCAGTTAAATTGAGATGAAAAATAGTTTTCCTTTAAAATTTATAATTATTTATTTGTATTTTGAAGGTTTTAGTTTTTTATTTAATTTGGTAACCCAAAGAATATTTTTGTTATTTTTGAAGTTTAGAAACTTTATACATTTTATTATTTTTTTATAAAGTTAATACATAAAAGTTTTATTTTAATTTCATTTATTTTTTTTACCATTCTTAGATTGCATGAAGATATATAATTTTTGAGAGGGTTAAACTTCATATTGTTCCTGTAGTCGGCTGTAAGAATGAGTCCGTTTGGCCTGATCGGTAGAACTTTTTAAGAATCTTTTGTGATGTTGTAAAAATCTTTAATTTTTATAATTTTATCGAATTAAAAAAAAAGTAGCTGGTTAGTTTCATCAATTGCAATGGTTCGAGATTTGTTTTATTTACGTTTGCGCGCTGAGGTCGGAAACATACTGATGTGGTTAAAATGATTAATGGTTACAAAAGATATAGTTAAAATGCTTAGTAAGGCTTTTTTTTACATTAACAAATTATTCAATACAATTCTATTAATGTAGCGTTCTGCATGTTATAACTTTAACTTAAGATACTTTAAAAGATTTAATTTTTATAAAGTAAATAGCTCGTTTATAGGAAAATATTTAATACAAACTTTACTCGTTAAATTATATGTTCATATTTCATGCAAGTCTATTCTTACAATTTATTTATGCTGCTATATTCACCTATTAAAAAGGTTTAGACGTGTTCAGCTTGGTTAATGTGCAACGCCGTCCTAACCTGTTTGAAGCCGCATATTACTCATTCGCCTTTTTATGCTTAATTAATTTTTTTTAATTGATTTTTTAGGGTGAACGCGTACCTCCGTGTGATGTTTAGTTAGATTCTCGTGTTAATGGCAATACGCAATACGACTGCAACTTTTTAAAGTCTACTGGATTACACATATTTTATTTTATTTATTTACTTTAATCTTTATTAGAGTTATGTGTATAAGTTAAATAGCTTTAAATTTTATTATATTATATAATTTTTTTTTTTCGTATCAATAAATATTTAAGATACAGATTACTAACTAAATCATTTTTGGAAATATAAATATTTTTCATTTTTGGTTTTTGGTTTTTATTTTTTTCTTTCATAATTGGAATCAAATATTAGTGGTAAATTTTTTATTTTGTTTATAATTTTATTTTTTTATTTTAACTAGAATGATGTTTATAATATTTTGCTTGAATTTTTATTTATTTTTATTTTAGCAATTGTTTGTACTCTTTTATTTTATGTAAGGAATCGTTGCATCGGCACAGTTTACCCCTTTCCATGGTCTTTTTCTATTTTTAAGTGATTTATTATGAAATTTTAGCTTAACCTAATTTATAATTTTGATAAAATTATGTTTTAAAAAATGATTAAATATTTATCATTTTATGTTTTCTGTTTTCTGTAGTACTTAATTTTTGTTTTAATGTAAATTTACACATCTATATAGAAGAGAAGTCATTTATTTTTAATAATTGAATTTTTGACCTTCAAACTGCAGTTAATAAAATTATTTAAATACCAATAAGCCGATTATGTCCAAACTAGCGTTGAAATAGGCCATCTTTAATTACTCGTATTGAAAAACTACAAATATAAGCATCTTTAAATAAAAAAGAATTTCTAACAACAAAACAAAAAAAACTTATTACTAAGGCAAAATATTTTGGAACTTTAAAACCCAAAAACAAATTCAATATTTTAAATAAAAACAAAAACCAAACGCTTCGGATATAACAGCTGCGGGCATACTTCAAAAAAACAAAATGTATAAAATTTTTTTTACATAAAGTTGAGCAGTGCACAAGGATAAAAGGAGGCGTAGTAGTAGTACAATAACCCTTATCAAAATTTATAGAAATACTGTCACCATAAAACATAAAAAAATTGTTAATTATAAAATAAACACCTATTAACTACTACATATAATGTAATGAGATTTTCAAAATATGAAGAAAATTTAATTTTAACTTAAAAATAACTAAAAATAGCTTAAAGAAAGCATTTAAACCCGGCATCGACACATTGAACAAGAAAAGAATCTGAGACCAGTCGTAACAATAAAAAACAAACTGATGAGACAATACAAATGCTAAAAACTTTACCACAATACACTTACTTAATTGTTTAATAAAATAAAAAAAGTATTTAAATAAAAATAAAAGCTTTTGGCCCATACTTTAACCTTAATGCCCTCAGAACAATTACATATTTATGAGAAATGAGGTCCGAACTGACGGCGTCGCCAATTCTGTTTCTAAATTTTGCTTATATTTGTGTAAATAATTTGACCTTTGCATTCATAAAATTATTGATTCTTTTGATGTTTTATTTTGGTGAATTTTTTTTTATTTTTAATGACCACATATATGATATATTTGATTTACAGTAGTACGTACAATTAACGAAACGACCTTTAAAATTTGTTTTGAATATAGGTTTAATTTATTAGTTCTCAGGTCGACGATCAAAAATTACACTTTCGATTTATCTTCTTTTTTATTTACCGCGCACATTGGCACATGTGAGAGAGTACTTCCCAGAGTTCACCCTTCAGATTTCCATTTTCTGGCGCAATTCCTCAATGGTGTGTGTTCTTTCAGTGTGCAAATCCCAAATTTCATTTCGTTCACCGGTCTTATTAATAAGAAATTGGGTAACGAATATTTTTTTTATAAGTTAAGCTTGTAAATTTTTTATTTTGTTTTCTATAAATGTTTAAATAAATTATTTCTGGTACAAAATATTTTCTTACATATATCAGTTATTCTTAAAATATAACAGTTTAAAAAATTAATCATTGACCAGTAAAAATTGGGTACATTAATTTTAATTTTCTTATTTAATCTTTTTTTATTAAATATTTTATATATATTTTTGCTATAATTATTGGTTAGTTTTATTTAATAATAATAAGCTAACAGAACATTTGATTTTAATTTATTTCTTTTTAGCATTTAAGTTAAAGTTATAATAAATTTCACGAATTTATATAATACAATTTTTTAATTTAAAATAATAGCATGTAAATATCTTTGTCTTGGCGATTATTTTGTCTACTTCCGGGTCGCAAATTTTCTCGGGTATTCGGTGCAATGCATACCAGAGGCAAGTTATGTGCTGCATACCCTCGTTCACTTGCACTTTGCGCCATGTGAAGGCGCTTGGCAGCGCGAGCAAATTTATTTTTGCAGTTTGATTTTAAGGTTCACATTTTGTTTTTAATATATAAATACGCTTTAGCATAGCTAGCCTAACAAGCTCGGGTAGGGCCATTACTTAGGGTGTTGGCCTCTATTTGGTTTCTACATTTTGCATTTCGTTGCATAACTTTTCATTAACAATACTTTTATTGGCTGATATTAAATTAATTAGTATTTTAATTTACTTTAATAACGCTTTGAGTTCAATTGGCACTAAAAATCGAGATTAAAGTGACCGACCATGCCGTGATCTGCGGTTTTTGTCAGCTCCTGGGTGCAATCGGAATTCGACCACTAAAAGGTGCCCACATATGACGGCACTCATTAATGGTGTGAAGTTATCGTCGTCTGTCGCTTCCGTTGTTTTTTGGGTGTGCTATTTTGTTCGATTTATCATTTTTGGTCGACATCGATTAACAAGATCAGTTGAAGAATTGTTGCTGCTGGTTTTTAGTATTGTTTTTTATGAATAAATCTTCTCTTAAGTTTAGTAGTTTTTTATAATTTGACTGGGAATTTATTTAGTGAAATTTGATTGTATGTTCTCCATGATTTTAAAAGTTATTGAATTTAATTAATTTGTCGATAACGTAACGTATAACCAACGGATAGAAATGAACATAATAACAAATATTATGAGTTTACTATATTTAATTTTTGATTTTTTTTTCAAAATTTTGTTAAAATATTTTTATTGTTATTAATTTTTAATTAAACTATACGATTATCATTCAACTTTTTGAAACAAAAAATTGTTTTTATATTATAAATTAATTTATTAAATCTCTCCTTTTTATATAACCATGCATTACAATCAAATTTAAAGAAAAGAATGGTTTATCATTATTATTAGTACTTTGACTAACTGAATTCAAATATTTTGATAATAAATGAGTAAAAATTATTTAATTCAAATATGAGTTTAATATATTTTGATTGCATTGGCCATTCCTCGTTTTATATTTTTATTCATATTTCGAAAGAATAGATTAAATAAATAATTGATATTTTGTTAAGTCAGCAACAAATTTATTTTAATTATTTTACAAGCTTAAAAGTATTAATCAATTTTATAAGTTATGATATTCAATAATTAGTTTTATATTAAATTATATTTTCTTTTAACAAGTTTAAACAATATTTAATAAATGTGTTTTTTATTTGGTTTAGTGAGTACATATCATAGGTTCAAGTTATTAAATAGCAACTAGATAGATGATTATTTAAACCAACATTTTTATTAATAAATTAGATTGTAACATATTAAAATTAGTAAATAGTTACAATCACACATTCTCAAAAATCAGCTAATAAAATACAAATTTGCAATCAAAAATATTTACAAAATAAATCAAGGAATCCATATCTTGCTCTCTTTTCGGATGATGGTGTCTCTGCATAAAATTAACAGTCTGCCGGCAGTTTTTAACAGCAAAGAACAATTTAGAGAATGACGTTAATTCAAATTTACAACAACAAAAAAAGTGGTGATAAATGTTAAACTATTTCAAATATGCATTTTTTTATTCAAGGACTAAATGTTTGAAAATTGTGATAAAGTTTATTTATAAATGGGAAAGTTTTAAAAATTTGTTAAATAAACTTAATTATATCAATTATTATAAAATATATAGCCGAAACTTAAATTAAAATATTTAAACCAAACTTAAAATCTAATGAATTGCCAAATATTTTGGCTCAACGCCTTTATTAAAACTTGCATTACGACTGCAAATTATCTCACTCAAAGATATAAAAAATTCTGAATATTTATAAATTTTTTATGTTTATTGAGACTAAAGTTGTAACAGACATTTTGCCAAAAATGACAGAAGCTTTTAGTGTTGCATTCAAATTGGGTGCCTCCTACTTATTTAATATTATTAATTATCTGTGACATCTAAGGACAAAGAAAACATTTAATTTTTTAAACTAAAAACAAAAAACATACTATTGAATTTATAACTTATTAGATTTAAAGATTAACACAATTTAAAATAAAATAGTTGATTCAGAGTGTCCGGCATACAATAAACAAACTTTGCAATAAAAAAATGACACATCGCTACCGAATAAAGCTTAAATAAAAAGGCTCTTTTAAGCTGTTGATTTTGATGGCAGTCATGAATGGCGTTATCATTTATGAACCCTGACGTTATGATAACATAACATAAAAAAGAGTTTAAAAAAGAAGATCAAAAATCCAAAAACTGTATTATTATAAACAATATTAACGAACTGCAATTAAAGTAAAGTAAAAAATATTGAAAATTTTAAAAAGCGTATATTCAAGAAAAGATTTATTTATCAGTGGCATTTCTTGTCAATTAAATATTATTAAAAAAAAATTTTTACTTTATTTAGTTGCTGAAACATAAGGGAGTTACACAATTTTGCTCACATTGAACAATTTTCAACAGGGGCCGCCCTAATTCGATTAAGACAGCAGTTTTACCAGTAACCCATTTAAATAAATAAACTAAAATGTATATTACTTTAAGAAATGCCTGTAAAACGATGAAAATTTTTCGACCAAATGTTTTATTTTCAAAAATAAAATAGTAATAAAATTGTTAATTTTAGTATTTTGCTTTTTGATGCCTTTATCATCACATTTAATTGCGTCAATTTATAAACATTTAATTAATTTTCGGGTAATCTTTTGTAATATTTTAATTCAATAAATTATTGTGTTTAATTTTATAGTGTTTTTTGCTTTTAGAAAATAAATCTACGTCTATAGAATATTGAATTTTATATAATCCATAACGTGTTTATATTTTTGAATAAATTTAACAAACATGCTATTTTTATGTTCTTTCTTTTATTTAATTAGTTTGATAGGCTTTAAATGAATGCATGAACTTGATTACATGCCGATATTAAAAGATTGAAAATATCTTGGTAATTCATTTAATAATTTTGTTAATTTAAGTCATTGGGTTACAAATCTTTATATCAATCTGATGGAGCCAAATTCACGCTCTTGTGCTTGTTCCTTCAAATATAAATATATTGATTAATTTAGCTTAAAACGAGCAAAGTTATTTCCCTAAGATCGAATAAATAAAAATAGAATAAAAATTTTATGGTGTAATTGAAAAGTCATTAAATAAAATGTTTTCGTTGATCTTGCAAACATTCATTACCAAACAATTGTCTGCATTAAAAGTTACATATTCTGTTGAAATTTTCGGTAATGTAATAGGTCCTCCTCGCTTGACCTTATCGTTCATTAATTATTTTAATATTTAATTATAATGTTATTTTTTTAATTGGAGCAGACGCCACCTTTTGTAATAATATATTTTATTTAATTAAACAGTAAAAAATATTTTATTTGTCACAAAAACAAAGACCCAAACAGCGTATATGAACGGATGATAATTCATTGCTTTTGATATATTATTATTATTTATTTTGTTCTAATCTTAATTATGGAATATGATTTCAATGAACCTGTCATTTAAAATAAAATGTTATTAAAATTTACTCCGTAATATTATATTTATTTAAGTCTTTTTAAAGAAAATTTTATAATATCAATAGTTATAAGAAATTAACTAAATTCAACTTTCAAAAATAGTTGGAACTAAAGGAATTATTAAAGGATTAAATCATAGTGGCATTTAAACAACAACATAAGGTGTCAGAAAAAAACGTTTTTCAAAAATTCAGAAGAAAAATAAAAACACATAAATTGGTAAAATGATGACTTTATTGATGAAAATTGCTAAATAAAAATTAACGTACGAACAAAGCAAGAATTCCATACCAAGTATCATCTAACTTTTACTGATGTTTATTAAAACTAAGTAATTGCATACATATTTTGTCAAAAAAAGCAAACAAGAGGCAACAGCTAAAGTTTTCTTTTTTATAGGATTGAAATTTAGTTATCAAATGTTTGCGCCTTTTATTCATTTTAATTTAAAGAATAAACGTTTTAATGCAGTATAACAATAAAAATACGTTATAAATTAAATAGGGTTGAACGATTAAATACGGGCGTATTTAAGTAAATTTTGGCTATTAAATATGTAATTCAAATGCTTGTCAATGTATATTGAAGATTAATTTATATGCTTATAGATTAATTCTATTTTGTTAATTGCTTATATTTAATACCAATAAACAAACGCTAATTTAATGAATCTTCTTTAAATAAGCTTAACTTAAAAAAATTAAAATAATTCACTTGGGCTTGAAATAAATATTTCATAAAAATTGCGCTACTTTAAATCAAATTAAAAAATCAAATTGAAAATAACCTTTGTTTGTCCAAAGATAGTCATCACTTATATTTAAGCGTGTAAAACTTTATTCAAAGTAGGCGATAGAAGCCAGATGCTCATAATAAACTCTAATCAGTTTGCACGACAAAAGATAGCACTTTTAATTTACATTTTTTCAGATAATCATCCTCACTGGTCATGAAAATTAAAGTAAAAATTAAAATCAATTAAAATTGACTTAATGTGTGTTTCACCACCAAATATTTTTTTAGGCTACTCATAAATTATAACCAAATTAATTATAATTATTATCAAAGAATATGAAAATCTCGGTTTATAAATATTGCACAGGACCTTCGGCAGAGCCGACAAACTATGATAAAATTGAACACCGAGTCTGCGCAAAAATATGTGGGCAAACTAGCCCAATTAATATAAATTCGTAAAACAATCAAAAACGAAATATTTACCATTTTACAAAGCGTTAAAAAAATCAACTACTGTAAATCAGAATTTTTATTTATGCCTAATAACTTTTTAAAGTAATAATAAAGAGATTTATAATAAAATATGAAATTATTTCTTTGTTTGTTTTTAATCAAACGACTTTAATTTAAATAATGTTTTTTAATATTTATTTATTTATATGCTTAAACTTTCCTCACAATGCCAAAGCAAAAGCTTGTTCGCTTGTTTTAATTTAAACGTTAACTAATTGATCAATTAATTAACTAAATTAAAATTTATTGAAAACTATGAATCTATTTTCTTTCGAGTTTATTTTAATGATTTTTTTCACTTTCAATGACTGTGTTTCAACTGCTTTCGGGAGTTAAATATTTTTAATTTATTAGTTCGAATTTAGCAATAAGTTCTCATATATAATTGATTTAAATACTGGCAGTTTGTGTTTGAAGAAATACCATTGGTTGCTCCTTTTTCAGATAACATTCAATCAATATCATTTAATATTTTATGGACATGTGCATCACCCAACTTTGATTCATCTGCGACAGTCTTAAATTATTTAAAATTAAATTTGCAAATAATTTAATTTGTGTGCTAAAAGTTGCTGCTAGAAGATCTTTTTAAAGCTTCGTAAAAATGATATAAATTTATAGATGTTATTTGCGATTTAAGTTTGGATTAGTTTGGTTTTGTTTGTTGAAAACTTTAACAAATTAAATTTTTCATAAATTATATACTAAATGTAAACCTTAAATATATTATTTGTTACCTAAACATCACGAATAACCATTACAAACTTAACAAATTTTGTATACGCAATATTTATTTATTTATTAACTGATATGAATTGCATTTTACTGACAATTTTACAATTTATTTGAATTATCCGACTAATATGAGCATCGGGTCCTTTGAAAACTGTTTTCAAATTTATTTTAACAATTAAGCGTTTAATTACATTTTTGTCCGCATGTCTTGCATTTAAATTTTTAATATAAAAAAATCACCCAACCAAAATTTACTTTGTCACGGCAAGATTACGGAAAATGAAAAATTGAATAATTAACAAAAGTAATAAAATTATTTTTTGATCAGAAAAGACCTATTTCTACAATTAATGCGCAAACATTTTTCTAAATTCATCACTTTTAAAAATTATAATTTATCAAGTTTACTTATCGTTTTAAAAACCTCAATATTTTATTGCTTTTAAATGGTCAATCAATTATTTGTACTCTTGATAATAATTAGCTTATTTTAATAAATTATTCAGTGAAATAATTTATGATTAATTTTAGTTTTTTTAAATTTTAAATGTTCTATGGATTGTAAATTTATTTTTATGTTTATTTTTCTGTTATTTCTTGCACAACAACTATCTAATTTTTTATTTGATTGATTAATTTTTTATATTTATAAAAACAAAATTACAAAATGGCGTTTAAATATTACATTTTCTCGTTAAATTTAAAATTTTCTATATTTTTATTAATAGAAAATGTTTTTTCAGTTCCTAAAAATGGCTAGGTGCTGCTGCGAGTTCCGACAATGCCTTAGCCATGCTAACAGACAAGGCGTCCGCGTATCCTTCTATGTCAGTCTCGAAAAAGGGTCTCCTGCCCTGCATTCAATATGCGATGGTCCAAGTTCTGGCCAACATGACGGGTTCAGGTAATCCACCATATTACAAGACTTCTAAGGTTTATGTGTTTTTAGGCTTTGTTAAATCGTTTTCATTTTACTGAGACGAAGATTGCGAATTTATACTAAGTAAATTTATGTGATAATAATTGCTTAAACTAAATTAATAGAATTTTTTATGAAGTATATTAGTTGTGTAAAATAAATATATTACTATATTATATTAATGACGAGCTCACTTTGCTTTCAACATTTTATTCGTCGTAAAGTTTTTTCGTATCAAATTTAAAAAAATTTAGATTTTTTTTTATTGAACCAAGACAATTATGATGTTGTTTGCCTTTTCAATGTATTTTGTGCTATGGTTATGTATTCATATTTTTTATTAAATTTTATTTTTAAATGTTTTTAATTTTCTAATTTAATAAAGACAGTAAATATGCTTGTCAGGCTGTCATTTTGAAGCCAGCTGGCTTATGATCAAATGCTACCTTGTTCTTTCTAAATTTAATATAAAAAAAAGATAAATTTTAATCACTTTTTGCTTTTTAAATTGCTTGCGGCACGCAATTTCTACCCCTGAGACCCACTCGCCTCGTTTATATTTGTTTTAAGGCCAGATGAAAGTTATTGTGTTTAAAAGTTATATACTTTTTCTACGTTTCTTAAATTTTGATTTTTTGAATTATTCTAAAAAATATTGTTATTATTTTTGATTTTAAGTGTATGGTTTCCTTAGCTCTTGCTTAGAGGGTTGTTAAAATTTATAAGTACGCTTAAATTTTTCTCTAAACTATTTATACATTATTTTAAAGTTTGGAATGTTTATTTTTTAAACCTTTAAAAGAGTAAGTTGATAAATAGAATCATCGTCCATGTTTTTTAATTATATCTTTTACTTTAAAAAAATGTCTTAATATTACATTTGTATGTTTATTTTAGGCTGTTAAATGGCATATAGCCTTTTTGTTATGGCGAAGACGTTCTGTAACGATATAAAGAACCAATTTTTTATTTGCTTACAATTTAGATTGTCGTAAAAACTGTATTAAATTAGCAAGAAAAATGTTTGCATACCTTAATTATTATATATTTTAATATTTTTAAGTAATTTCTATTATTATTGTTTTGATTTCTCTCTTCAATCGCATAAATTTGTATATTTATTTCGTGGCTTATAGCCTTTTTGTTATGTCGACAACATATAATGACAATTAAAAGAAACTGCCATTTTAATTTTTTCAGACCGAATTAATCGTTGCTTTGTTATTTGTTAATTTAGGTTTATAGGTTTCTGATTAATTAAATTCCTTCCGATTTTCTGAACTATCAATTGAATTCCTTCAAGTTGAGATCTATCATTATTTTGTTGTTTAATTCCCAGTCAAAGCTGACCAGGTACTAATACCCCACGCCTCCCGAAAATTGTGTTTCTTTTCACAATTTACTTAACTATTACATAATTAAAAACGCTATATTCAATTTAGTATAAATCATTTTTTTGCATTTGTAAAGTTAAGTAGTTTTTTAAGATGAGCTCGTTATTGAGGAATTTTTCGAATAAAGAATAAGCGAAAGATTATAGATAAACAGTCAAGATTTAAAATATTTAGACTTTATTTTTTAACAAAAATTTAAATCAACCTCTTTTTGTCGCGCTTTCTCAACTTTATATATATTTTAATTTAAGTAGTTTTATAAAATCAATTTGAAACCACTATTAATTCTAAATCCTTGCTCTGCTAAATTTTAAGCTTTGTAACAGATATAGGTAAATTTTTACAAAAATTAACAATTTTTCAACTAATAGACAAGACACTAATTAAGTTTATTTTGTCTAGCAAGTTTTTTTAACCATTTAAGCTCTTGGAATAAGGTATTAAATTATTATTTTTTAATATTCTTATGTTTTTTATTTTTCAATAAAGCTTAATCTAATATAAACTATCGTCAATTTTACTTTTAACTTTTCAATTTTTATCAAATAAATAAATTTTTGTATTGGGGTTGATCTAAATAAAATAATTAATTGTTAAATCACATTCTTGAAGAATGAACGACGAACATTGATGAGTGGAACTCATTTATTTTTAGCTTAAAATTTTTTGTTTTATTTTAACTATGTTTTAATTTAATTTTTAATTTATAGGCTTGTTTAATATTTAAATAATGTTTTGTTTAATTGATGAACTTCAAACCTTCTCTGCATGAGGGTCCGTACCAAATAAATTTTTACGAATAATTTGCTTTTATTACTTTTAAATTGTTTTTAACGCAAAAATAAGCACTTATTCGTTATTTTTTAAATTTTTATCTTTTTCCACGAATATAACATTAGTATAACTAACAAAACGTCAAAAAGTCATTTTCACAATTGTAAAAAATCCAAAGGGTTTGGCAAATTTTTTGCAAAAAAAAAATCAAAAATGGGGGGGGGGCTCTATTAGAGCATGGGGCTCTATTTTTCAACCCCCCCCCCCCCCAAAAAGGGGGCTCTATTAGAGCATGGGGCACTAATTGAGCATGGGGCTCTATTACAGGAAATACGGTAAGTTAGCTTTTCAATTACATCCTTATAAATTTTTTTTCTTATTATCATTTTTTTATAATTAGGGAATTAAGTAAAATGTTATTATATAAAGTTGATTGATTCTTTAAATGTTTTATGATTTCCGTAATGCAATCATTTATTGATTTTAATTTAATAATAGAATCGTTTTCATTTGGCTTTATTTAAAGATACGTAAATTTATTAAGTGCCGGGCGGGTTTTCGGGCGGGCATTTTTTAAATTTTCGCCCGGGCGGGTGCTAATCGGCCGCCCGCCCGATGTCCGCTCGACCCGGGCGCCCGTCCGAACCCTACTCTCTTTTATAAATGTGATGAGATTTAAAGATTAAAAATTATTCTGAGAAACTAAATCTCACCAAAAAGCAAGTGCGAAATTTGTTTGCTTTTAGCTGTTAAGGGTTTTTATTAAAGCATATTTATGGCATATAAAATAAGCAATTTAAACAGAAGTATTCATTAAAAATCGATGTTCGGCAACACTGTGCCTGGCCTTCCCTGCCAAACTCTTGTGGTGCACCGACAATATTTAATCATTATGATAAAATTAAAGTAATCGTTACATCGAGTTGAAAACAAACAACCTGTCGGTCACATGTTGGATGGTACATAAAGTAATAAAAAAGCATAATTAATTTACCTAGTTTTGAATCTAAAATTTATATTGTAAATTTAACTACTAAAATTCCAATATATGCTTTTAAAAATATATGATAATTATAGTAAGAAATTTTTTAACTTTATTGTCCGACTTATTATATTTTTAAGTTTTCGTCAATTCCGACTCATTATATTTTTAAGTTTTCGTCAATTTTAATTAAATTTTAAAAATCTTAATTATAATATTAAATCTTATACATAAGATGTTAAATTAAAAAGAATAAAAGTGATTATAATTTTATTTTGTTTAAGAGTAATTAATATACGATGGTACAAGTTTGACTTGGTTTGTTGTGCTTCAGAGGTATAAACTTGCCTTCATTTTTTTCGTAGGTTCCGATTAAATAATAACTTAATTTAACAAATAAATGAACCTTATATTAGAATTTTTAAAAAGAATCTACATTCACTCATGTTAAAATTTACTAAAATCAATTTCATTCTCAAGGAATTTTGCTTTTATTGAAACATTTAGGTATATGCTGAATTATTTTGGCTGTAGATGCTTGTTGTTTTTTAGTCTGTTAGTTTTGTTTTTCATTTTTGTAGTTAGAAATGAGAATAAAGATTAGTTTATTATAGTTTAATAACTTATTTGAATAAGTGCGTTTAACATATATTAGATTTTTTTCTTATTATAAAGCCTTTTTGTGGTCATCTTGCCCGCGAGCATTGAAGATGCCAAGGTACTGGCATATTGGTGTGAGCAGTTCGCGCCATCGGGCTGCATCGACGCCGCCAATAAGCAGTGGTTCGTGCCGGAAATTTGGAATTCCATGAATCGGATGATAAAACTTCCAATATTTTAAAATATTCACTCTTTCAGCTATTTGTTAGGTTTTAGAGGAAAAGATAGTTTTATACAGCTCTTAGGCTAGCGGGTTCAAAGTAACCATTGCGTTGTCATACAATTTCTGCTTACTGTTAATATCATTTTATCTCAATTTGTTTAGCATTTTAGATTTTTAAAAGATTTGTCAAAAAGGTTTATTAGGTAACCGACAAGGCAAACCACAATAATTTTAATATTTACATAAGTAGGTATTAAGATAACTCAATACCGGCAGAAATTTTTAGTAATTTAAATTTCCCCAAGTGCTTTCTGCACCTATTTTGGCTTGTTAAAACAACAGATGTTGCGCCGCTGTATTGACATAATGATTGTTATTTTACTTTTAAGCTTTTTGTGTATTTATTTTTTAATAAATTAATCTATTTATTTTATAAATTTCCTATGTTTGTTTTTCTTTATAACAAGATAAAAGCAAAAAAAAATATGATTTTGTTATTGCTTCAAAGCCATCTTTTATTTACATTCTCCCCTTCTATGACGTCGCGCGCGATCTTCTTTTATTTAGCAGTATGGTATACAAGTTATATTTTGATAGCATCGAGATATATGACGTGAAATATGTTTTAATATTTAAAGCAATTTGTTAGAATCTGCTATTTGAATTTGAAGTTAACCATTTTTCAAAATCAAAATAAAATTGAGAAATAATATTTTGGCTTTTGAATTAATTAAAATAATAAATTTCGTTGAAATTTTTACAATCTTTGATAATAAATTTTTAAAAAATATGACCTTTTGCAAGTTAAATTACATCCATTTGTATAAAGAACCAAGTAAATGAATTGTTTTATTCTTTTTAATAATCGTTTATTTTCAATTTGAGTTAAAAATATTTAATATTTTTGTAAATTTTTTTTTATCATAATTCTCCAAAACTTAATAATTTTTTATTTAAGTTTTTTATATTGAATTCATAAAACTTGACGTTTTCTCTCGCTTTTTCCAATTAATTTTTTAATTTTTTACATATATAAATTATTCAATAAAGTATAAATAAATACTTCTCAAGACCATTTCGCACTGATCATTTGTTTAAAAAAACTTACAATAGGTAGGAATATTTGTATCACCGAAAGGTCATAATATAATTCATCGATAATAAATATTATTTATATCAATTCCTAATTGTTTTATTTTTTATATGACATTTGGGGAAAATCATCTCTTGGAATTCTAACACCGTACGCTAGCCCGTTTCCTCAAACGGTTCTCTTTAAATGTATTTCTATACGCATTTTTTAAAATTTAATTTAACTAATTTATTTTTTATTAGACGTTATATATTTTTTTGCTTAAAACTTTTTATTAAAGTTTGGTAAAATGATTTGTTTTTTCAAAAAAATAGATTGTTTCTTTCGTTGTATTAAATAATAATTTTTAGTTAATTGAAATACCTTTTGATGTGATATTTATTTCCAGCACGCTTTTCGCAGTTTTATGTTTAAAATTTATTTTTAAATATTATATCTATCGGCAACATCCAATGATATTAAATAGTTTGTATTGAGTCGGTTCTTTTGTGTTTATTTTTGTTATAGCTGTTTAAAGTAATTATTTTTAATAAAAATTACGTTATTAATTTACAAAGAAAGTTCTTTAGAATTTCCTAAAATTGTTTGCTGTTTTAAATCGTGCTGGGTCGTTTCTTAAATTCCGCCAGGGCGTTTCTTAATCCGCCACATATATTTTATGAAGAAGTTTTAGACATCATAACTTTATTCACAACGCACTAAATCACTTAAGCCTTATACCAATGCAAAGCTCTAAATGAATAGAGAAAGCATTACAGCAAAGTGAAGTGTTTGATGTGTCAAAAAAGTTTAAGCTAAAACTGCCAAAAATCGGGCGTTTTCGTGGTTTTCTGCCCATAACTTTTTTAAACTTTGATTTACTGCTTTATTTAGTTTTATAAAAAGTTTATATTCATATAGAGCTTTACATTGGTATAAGGCTTAAGGGATTTAGTGCAGTGTGAATAAATTTATGATGTCTAAAACTACTTCATAAAATATATGTGGCGGATTGGGCCGCAACCCAAAAAAATCACTATTCTCATAATAATGTAAATTAAAAATAATACAAAGGCTAATGAGCATTTTAAACTGTATGTACTTATAATTAAAACCCAGTAAAAAATTTATTAAAAAATTATATTTAATAACGGCACTGTCGGTAGACGCCAGGATACAGAAATCGTGTAACGAAATAACGATTTAAAATTTATGTTGCCTTTACATAAATAATTAAAAATTGTGAATTACATCAATAATAATGAATAAAAATGAATCAAGTAGCCATTAAACACTTATAATACAAAATTTTTGAAATTTATATAAAAAAATTTAAATACATGGTTAAGAAGAGTTTATAAAATATTAATTGTTGGGCATTCGTCAAAAAGAGTGCGTAATGGGTATACCTATGATGTGGCTCGTCATGAACAAAATTAGGCATTTTTAATTAACAACTTTATGTTTTTAGAGTTGGTTTTTTACAACAAAAACAATGACATTGTAAAAATAACTTTAAATTTTTTATCCTTACTTATATTATTCAATAATTTGCTAATAAATTTACGTCTATATTAATAAGTAGTAGATAATTAATTATGTTGCTAATTTATCATTGTGGTTTAAGTATTATTTAATTATAAAAAATAATTTTTTTTTTTGGTATTTTTAATTTTGTTAACTACATGCCTCGTTTCCTTATTAGAAATTCTTTATTTTTGTGGGCTTTAGAGATCCTTGTGGTCTCTTTGTGGTTTTTGGAAAAATGTGAATAAAAGCATAAATTCTATTAAATTTTGAATATTTGGCGTAATGTTCGTTCAGTATTTTATACATTTTTTCACTTGATAAGGTTATTTTTACCTCTAAATCTTCATTTATATAAAAGCTAATAATATTTTATCAAAATTAATGAAAACTTGGTTTTAAAAATAAAATATTAAGATGCGACTTGAAAAATATATTTTTGATTTGAATAAAAATTGTAGAATTTGAGAAAGGCGTAAATGAACGGTGTAAAATAAACAAAAGCAAAGCGGGTTCCTGGATGACAATTGTTGTTTGAAACTGATCACCTCAGCCAACAACAAGATGCTAAAAAAATAGATTAAAATCTTTTTGGCAAATAAATTATTTAAAAATTCTAGAAGATGCGGATGAAGGTTTTATCATTTGCGGCGTAATATGGGTGGTGGAATATTTTTCAATTCTGCGCCGTGAGTTTACATATTAACATTGAAAAGTATAAATCTTTATACATTCAATCACATTTAAAATTGAAACGAAATTATCAATATTTTACAATATAATAATGTTTTTTAATTTTTGAGTTCGTTAAAAATATAAAAAGAATAGTTTATAATAACACATTTCAGAATTACTGATCAAAATATGAAAACTCTAAACTGTAAACACTAAATAAACAAGCATTTGCATACTCCTAAAAATAATATTTCACTGAAAAATTAAATTAATAAAAAAACGATTGATATTTATGAGAACTAAGAGATCCCAAGAAAATAGTTGCATTATTTACATATAATACGTTATGTTAAAGCAGGATGCTCAAAAATATTGCTTAAATAAAATAACTCAATATAAAGTGCATTTGGCCTACCAGCCAGCATACCCAATTCCGAAAGAAAGCCGAAGAGATAATTAATTGGATAAGTCAGACAATACCAGAGCTTACTGTACAGTACGACGTCAGTTCAATATTCCGCATCTGCAGGAGAGTAGAGCGTAAAAATTAAAATGTGTTCAGTATTTATCTGCTATAATAAAAATCAGAAGGAATTCTGCATCAATTGCAAAATCCTTAACTTAAAATTCTATCAAATAACTCCTCGTTTATTTAGTCGAAAAATTAAATTAATTTTTTAATCTTATTATTACTTGTGAAAAATAGAAATAACATTAAAAAAACCTGCCTTTGTGTAAATATTTACTACTACCGCATTGTCGCTATAACATTTAATTGTCTATTAGGATTTGAGTTTATTAATTGTGCTTGGTTAAAAATAAAAATTTTCTTATTTTAGTTAAGATTAATAATTTTGTTTACTGATAAATCTGTTATAATATTATGGGTCTTTATAAATTGCATAGAGCCATTTTTGTTATGTTGATAACTCATTATAAGAAAAAATAGCATAATGTTCAAAAAAGGCATAATATAATTACTGAGTGCTAAAGATATTCTTGGGTGGCTGGCGCTGCTAGTGAGAGCGGTGATAATTCAGATCAACATCAGTTTTATTGCAACGATGTTTCAAATATATATAAACAATAATTATTTATGATTTATTGTGACATAGATTAATAAATTTATTTTTTAATATAGTTGGCATAATAAACAAAATTAAATTTAAAATGAAAAATATTACTTTTACATATTTATACTCCAAAAAAAATATATATAATCATAATTTCACCAATTTGCGCAACTTAACTGATAAATTAGTTCATCTTTTATGTTTATAAGCAATAATTCAAAAATACTTAAAATTTAAACCCGAAAGCAAAACTGCATGTTTGATTAATTGAAAATAATAACAAAGAAATAAGTGACATAGGCAGGATTGCTTTAGCTAATATAAATGTTTAATTTTTCGTGTTTTGTAAAATTTTATAAAAATAATAAAATACAAATTTTTTCGGAAAATGTCAATCTTTGGGGGTGCATTTTTGGTCCAAGAAAAAGTCTTTAAAACTTATAATATTTTATTGTCCTAGTTTGTTCCACCTATATCATTGAGTCCTATTAAAATTTCAATTTGTTTGTAAACACATTAAAGCGAACAATGTTTGACGTCATATCAATCAAAACAAAATATATAAAATCAATGCCATAAAAAAATTTTTAAAATATCATTTATTAAAGCTTTATTTAAACGCAAGTGCATAAAGAATGGCTAAAAAGTTAAGAAAAATACCCAAGAAATTTCTGGTCTTTATTATGTGCGACGTCATATAATCAAGAAAATTTAAACGACTGCGCAACTTTTTAAGAAAAAATGATCTACAAAAAGGGCATTCTCATTGCAGCCCTGCCAACAATTTACACTTATTCTCCTCATCAAGGTCAAAGTATCATGTAGAACTTATTTGTAGGTGAAATCGAAGGCTGTTGTATATTATAAGATTTACACTTAAAGTTATAGAACTCATATTTATAAAACATCTATATCAATTCAATATAATTTAAAAACATAACATTTTAAACAAAAAAAAAGAAAACTCTCTAATAAGAAATGACTTGTAAACCCGGGTTCCCGGTAAAAATTTAAAACTAATATTGATACTTATTTTTGAATTTGGCATTCAACATAATCTAGCAAAATTGAACGGGTACAAATGATATTCACAGGCCCGCGTAAGCTATAAATAATCCATAACTTTTTAATATTTATGCTTTCTAAGCCTGACGTGAGCTTTGTATATTTTGCTAATCCCACTGCAAAATATAGTTAGTTATAAAGTGTTTGAGATTGTGGCTAATAAATAAGGAATTCGTGAACGACATCGTTTATTTAAATAAATAAAATTTTTGTTACCAATCGCCAACATCTCGGGCAAGCACTGGACGTTATTATAGTATTAAAAACTTTCAAATAAAACACAATCATTTTATCTATCCACAAAATTCTCGTTTTGCGTTATGCTATTAAAAAGTTAATGATTTAAAATATGATAAATACAAAACCTAAAAAACTTTTTTTTAAATGAACCTGATATTGATTTTAAACAACTGTAGAGTTCAATTGTTGTGTTTATTACCAAAAAACTAATATTTTGCTAAAGTTCATAACTCTTAAATAAATAAATAATTTATATTTAAAATTTAGCAATTCATTTACTCTATCACATTTTAATAAAATTGATTTATAATGCAGAATCTTAATACTTTAATTAAATAAATGCTTAAAAATATGGGGAGAAAGGGCAACATAAAAGCCAAGGAGAAATACAAGCTGGCCATTAAAAGAGAGTAACGTCTGACTTTTACATCAAAAGCAACCAATTCCAATATTAACTCGATCAAATTCGATAAACCTCCCCCGTCACCCGTCGCGCGTTCGCATATTGCAATCAAATTTCTTAAATATTAAAAAATGAAAATTGAACGAATCGGCCAATATAATGTTTGTAATTAAGCAAAATGAAGGTAACTAATAAAATACCCGAAAACCCAGCCTTTAATTATTTTACATTTGATTTTCTAGCAGGTTAAGTTCGTCAAGTGATCTATTTTGGGACAATGCCTAAATATATCTTTCACGGGCGGAACATTAAATATCCTTTTTTACTAAACGTAATATCCTTACAAAAAGAATCTATTTATTTAAATTGTTGGCCATTATAATAAAATTTTTATATATTTAAAAATATATATTCGTTGAAAAATGGAGTATTTATAAACAAATGTTTTATAAAAACAATTTTATAATAAATTGAATGGCTTATTTAAAAAACCAATAAATAATAAATGTGCTTAAATTATCATTTTATTTTAACAAAACAACCATTGCGCGAGTAGCAGTTCATGAACACACCTATGCTATGCTTATGGTTTTTGTATATACAGACATTTCTTCATAAAATATAATACTTAAATGAATTAAATTTGCAAAAAATGATGCTGTTAAAAAACAATAAATAACGATTAATCAATCATAAAAATTTAAAATTTCTAATTTGAATACGTTTAAATATTTTTTGATTTTAATTATTGGATCGTGACAATTTTTCATTAATAACCGTTTATTTTAAAAATTATTTGAATTTTATATAGATGAGGATAAAGATATTTTGCATTTTTTTAAATTATTATTATATCAAATACCGGATTATTTAAACCTATTTATTTATTTTTACCTTATTTCATTAAATAGTATTAATTTAGACATTAAATTATAAGAGAAATAATATTTAACAAGAAAATTCTTGTATTTTCCGATTCATTAAATGCACGCGCATATTGCATTTATTAGGTCAATTTTTCGATACTTTTATAATTTTAATCAAACTAATTTATTATAAAAATTATATAAATCTGTAACATTCCTTGATTTGAAGAGAAATTTTATTTTTAATGCCCCACATAAGCAATGCACTGTGGTACACGTACGTTCCTCTGGATTCGTCGTCGTTCAGAATGGTAACTTTCAAAACAAATATAAATATCCATAAAAACCATTTCGTCATTTAATATATTTTATTTTTCATTAGTAACGATCCCAGAATAATATTTTATGGATAAGCAACGATTGCAAAAACATTAAAAATTTATTTATGTTTTTTATGATTTATGGGAGGTAAAAGTTTTTTTTTAAATAAACATTTTATTTTAATTAATGAATTTGTTTTCTAATTTTTATTTCATTTGTAATCGTTGCTTTTAATCTCACAATTTGAAAATCATTTTATTGTAACGGTTATTAATAAAAAATATAATTTTTTCGGTTGAGTTCAAATGTTTTATAATAATTATACAGATCAGCAATAATACGCGTATTCCTCTGGTTCGGGAAACGAGTTGGCAGTGCGCGTTTTCCCACGCTTATTAATTTTTTATAATGGACTTATTTTAAATTTTAATTAACTTTTTCCATGTCACAATCCAAAAATATACTTTTGAAATACACATAAATACTAGTATTTATTTTTGTATAAATTATTTTTGAGAGAAAATATTTTATTTATCATTAAAGAGAAAAATAATATTTTTTGCCCGTTTCTTGCTTTTTTTGATGTTAAAGTTTATTTTAGATAAGATCTGAAAATTTATTTTAGTTTAATTTTATTATTATTATTATAAGGACCATTTTTTATAACGACGATATCCGTTCAGTCCTTTTTCATTGATTGGTAGTGAAAGTTTGCCAGTATTAAATTTAATAAAGTATTTTATCGTATTAAAAATAATTAAGAAATTTTTTATTTAAACTAAAGCAATAAATTATAGTTTAAATTTGTATTTGTTGCAATTTTTAGGATAAGAATTATTCTATAATAACTAAATTAAATTATTGGAACATTGTCAATACCTTAACAAATCCGACTTTTTGTGGGTTTTCGTCCCCGACTCCGCCTTTTTTAAATTTTTCGAGGCTTTCGCTGATAAAAACCTCGACCCCGACTTTTTTAATTGGGGTTTTCGTGACCCGACCCCCGTCTTGGGAGAACCCTAAATAAAACTGCTGAAAGATAATTGGAATTCTTAATGGAAATACTCTAAGACTAAAATTTGAAAAATTTAATTGCGTTATATCAGATTTTTAGGATTTTGTTATTTTTATTAAAATAATTATAACACAAAACTTTTAGAATTTTTTTTAAAGTTTTGAGTATATTATTTTTAAATTGTTTTTATTCAAATTAATAAATTTTGGAAAAAACGAAAAAAGAACCCTTAGGAATCAAAATGTTTTCAACCCAAAAATGCACCCCTTAAACCCGACTTTTTCTTTGACCAAAATATCCCCTAAAGATCGAGATTATAAAACAATATCAATCTTAAAAACATTTTATTTAAACTTATAAAAAAATATTAAGAGAGTAACCGGTGCTAATTACGTTTTAAAAATTCCTAGTATCAAAAACGACGCATCGATAATGCACACAAATTGTATTTAAAATGAATTAAACCTCCAAAATTAAAAAAATACTAAGCATTATTGTGTAGCTTTAAAAAATATTCTAATATTTTTGTTGTTTAGTTAAATTTTTATTGACGGCCTAGTAATATGAATTCATTAAATAAAAATAATTTGTAAATAAGTAAATGTAAATAAAGAATCATTCAAAATTTGTTTAAACGAATTTGTCTCGCTATACTACGCGAATCAAGGAGAGAGATAGTCAGCGCTTGTTGGCGAATCTGCTTGAAATAGTTCTTCCTATGCAAAAAAAACCATACAATTCAAAAAACAATTTCATTAAAAAAACAATTTAAAATATATTAAATATTCAGAAAAATTTCCCTAAATACAGTTTTTATATCATAATAAAAGTACCAAGACACGACGCAAACGGGTTATTAATTAATACAAAAAAAATTTATTCTTTATTGTGAGTATAAATTCCAAAATAAGTAACAAATAAAATATAAAAAAATTTAAAAACACAGAAAATATGATTTGAAGATTTAATTAAAGCGAATCTCATGTTAATGTAAAAAACACTTGGGAGGTCAAAAAGTAAACGAAGGTGCTGCTACGGGACGAAAGCAGGGAAACATGAGTAGAAATGTGAATACATCTTGCGTTTAGCAACAATTAAAAATAAATTGATGGTATTCTGTATCGTAAATGCAAGAAAAGAAGAATGTTCACTATTAAATAGCAATTAACTAGATTGACGATTATTTAAACCACCATTTTTTTATTATAAAATAGGTTGTAACATACCCTATTTCCTAAAATAGAGCCCCCCTCCCTAAATTAGAGCCCCCCTTTTTGGGGTGGTTGAACAATAGACCCCCCCCCCTTAAATAGAGCCCCCCCCCCCTAAAATAAAGCCCCCACCCAATTTTTGTTTTTTTTTGTTGCAAAATTGGCCAAACCTCTTTGGATTTTTCAAATTTGTGAAAAAAATAACCCTAGCGCAAAAATTCTTTATTTTTTCCATTTTTATCCTCAACTGATCAATTGCGTAAGGATTCCGCTGATTGAACGTTTTTTTCTTATCGAGCGCTATTGGCTCAACAATTTGAAGGTAGGGAGGGCAGTTGAAAGTTTACGCCGAAGGCTGACAAAACCAATTTTGCGAGCTCTCGATCATGCACGCTGAAGATGGACTTGGAATTCCCTCCAACGGAAACTTCCAAAACATTATCCGAAATTTGGTCAAAGGCTTTGTTTTCTTCCCAATCGGGCTTTTGAGAAAAAATTGTTAAAACTGCATATTAATCTTTTTTGGTGTTGGTGTTGCATCTGTTTTTTAAATTTATTTATTTTATTCAATGATATTTTAAAGCAGACTGGTTTTGCTAGGTTTTATCAGTATGATTTAGTTAAATGGTGAAATTTTGTACTGGGGTTAGTAAAATTTGTTTTTTAATGTAATAGATTTTTGTTCTTGAAGAAACTACCGCTTTTCTACTAAATTGTCTTTAAAAAATAAATGGATTTTAAGATGCAACGAGGTTATTAGGGGTTTCGTTGTGATTAAACCAAATTTTAGCATAAAATATTTTGCAATAATATGATATATTTATCGGCAAATTTGATTTAATAAGGCTTAATAAAACGTTAATTACTTTTTTTATATGGAATGATTATAATTGTTGATGAATAACTTTTAAGAAGTCTGTAAAAATCTGCTACATTATTTTTGCTAGCAAATTATTTTTTGTTATTTAAATGTAAAAGAAGAATTTAGCACCACTAACTTTGAAAACTGTCAACTTTACCAAATGATTCTCCAATCTTTAAAGTCAGAGGGCACACGGTGGGCAACAATAGTTTCTGCTAGCAGCCTGTCCGTTTTTTATTTTTACTGTTGAACAGATTTCAATTAATTTTGGTGTTTAACTTTTTGTTTTATTTTGGATAAAATGCGCAATGTGTACAAAAAATATTTTTTTTATCACCTAAATCACACATTTATATTGGGTCCAACTTTTGCATTCCAACACGCAAAGATACTGAACCGCCAGCACATTAAATTAATTTAAAAATGTAAACTTATTAATACTTGTTTTTGTATTTTAAGAGGATGTTATTTAATTTATTTTAATTCAAAATTTAAAAACTTTATCGCTAAGCATATTTTTATTCTAATATTTGCAAAATTTTTACTTAAAAATTTGTGTGTAATATAATTCCAACAAAATTTTGGCTGAGCGCGATGCTTTGAGCAAATGCCGAGCCATCATCAAGCATCGCAGATTGGGTCACCGCGCACAATTGAGAAACGAAGATATTAATAAACTACACGCTAAGCACACCCTTTGAAGTAAACTTTGCGAATATATTATATTGGAATTTTTTTTACTAATTTTAATTAATCAAATATTCTTTAAATAAATTGACTTAAAATAAATAATTGACAAAATAAAAGCGCCGTGATAAGCATGTTTTAACTATTATTTAAAAAACAATACATAAAATTTCGCTCCCCAAAAAAACTCCGTAGAAGCTTGCCCAAATGATTAAAAAATAAAATAATGACTATGTAAATAAAAGAACAATAAAGTCTGCACTCGGTCACTGCCGCCGTCCTGCTCACACTCCAGGCGGCAATGGTGAAGCGGCAATGCGCATTATTTAAAACAAAATCTATAAAGCAAAAGTCATTTAATTGACAATGTAAAAATTAAATTATTAATTTAAAAAAAGTAAAATATAATTTTTAATTATTTAAGTTCTATTCAGTTATTTTATTTATTAAGCCGAAATAAAAAAACAATTGCGCAACCTTTAAATAAAGATTTGAATAAATTTATATATGTATCAGGGTTGCCGCGGGTTGAAAATTAATTATTGATTTTTTCTAAAAATTTAGCTAAAATATCACAGATAGTATTGTTAAATTTGATATCTTTTCGATTTTCAATCCTAAATATTATAAATCCTAATGTAAGGTAAGGGGGTACGGTCGCCCGTACAGTAAGAAGGGCGGGAAGAAAAATCACTCCGATCACCGCTAGAAAATATAATGAATAATAAAACACTGATAAAACCCAAGCAATTCATTTAAAAATATTAAAATAAACTTCTAAATAGTTTTTTTGAATAAAATAGTCAGAAATGTTGTCAAAGTGAGTGCTGGCTGCGATAATACACAGCCTTTTTTTATAACGACGATTTTTAATACAAAATTCCACAAAAATTTCCTCATTTTTCATTTGTTATTTAACTTAAGCTAATAATTATAATAGTCTTTGTCATATAATCAAACAATGATTGAAAAAGAAGAGAACAGTGGCTAAATAAAATTGATATTTTGGAAATTAAAGTTGATATTATTCGCAAGTGTCAATTAAACGGTAGAAAAGGTGAGCAATGTAATTAAAATAGAGACATCAAAAATTAATGATAATTTTAATAACTTCTAAAAACCAAAGTAGAACATAAAATCCTCGAAAAGAGGATAGAATTTCAATTTGCGTATGAGCACATGCATTTAAAAGTGCTTTCGGCATCACCATTTGTTGATATTTTTAAGAATATAAATTTATTTTTTATTGTTATAGATGCATTACTTTGAAAAAAAATGTGCAAAGTAAAGAAGAAAGAACAGATTCCTCTACAAAAAACCACAATAAATATTAAAGAATTTTATTAATAGTGAAAAAAACGAAACAGACAATAAAATAATTAACTATTAATTGAAATAAAACAATATTAATAAAAAAAATTTAAAAACTCTTTATATTCTTTATAAACCAACCGTTAAAATTAATTTTTAACTAAATAAAGAATAAAAACTGACATTGACTAAAGGAAGCAAATTAATTATTACAATACCAATTAAAATAACAAAATACCACCAAAAAAGAAATAATTCCAATTAAAAATTGGAGACCACATCAAAGACCAAATTGGTGACCAAACTAAAGACCGATGGAGATAAACAAAATTGAATTACGCAATGAGTCTTGGCCAATAAAAGTATTCCATTGTATTGCATCTTCTTAAGAAATTTGTCAATAAATGCTAACAAATGTAATAATATGTAAAAATTCTGCTAAATCAGTGAGGAGGTTTCATAAAAGTCATTAAAGATTTAAATAATTATGACAAAGCATATTAATTGAGCTGTTGTTGTCGAAGCATTGGGCTCAACCAATTCGACGAAGAATTGCGCAAAGCAATCATACATGGCTTCAATCATCTGGCCGGTACTTATATTTTTAAATTTAACAATTTTCGACAGAAAGTTCTCATTTTTCCAGAATGATTGCGTTTATCATGTTTTTTTTCTCGTCATAATAATTTTTAAAATAAGTTTATATTAATAAGATAAACCAAGTTGAAAACAAATGAAATTATTTATATGCAGTTTAAAAACAATAATATAATTTGTAAATTCAAAATTAAACTTTCGAAGTATGTAAATGTAAAGAAATAAGCCTATGCAAATAATAAATTTGCAAACAAGTAAAAAATTAAGATATACTTAATAATAATTTTAGCAACTTAAAATATCATTTACTTGTTGGGTCAGTTTAAGCGGTTATTTCGCTGAAAGAACAGAGTGCGGCAGGGATGGCAAATCGGAAAATAAAACCCAAATTCGAAACGATTTCAAATCCGAAATCTTCAAATCCCAAAAATCCGAACGATTTAAAATCGAAAAACCGAAAACCCCATAAATTCAGAAATTCCGATATCGATATTTTTTTCAAAAGATATCCATAATACTAATCTTTTAATGATAAAAAATATGACTCATAAAAAATCAATTAATTGAAAAGCACATTGGAAAAGTTGAGAAATGATAATTATTTTATAATTAATATGCAAAATCTAATTTGCAAAAAAAATTTTAATTTTTAATTCAGTATTTAAATATTTATTATTTTTCAGAAGTTGTGTCATTTTATTATTTTTTTTAATAATATAGGTGGTTGCTTCATCAAAATACATTAAGAGTTTGATTTAATCCAACTTTTTTTTAAATTTTTTTTGTTGATTATTTGATATATTTTCTCTAAGATTATTTAATTAAAATACATATGTTAGTGTTGTTTCGAGAAGTTAATTCAATCTAATAAATTTTAAATCATTTTTCAAATAAAACATGTAAAATGTATAAAAATCAAAATAAAAATCTTTTTTCACTGCTAATTTGTTCTTATTTTTAGTTTTTATAAAATTGTTATTAATAAATAATCATTCAATGATTTAAAAAAAATCCCTTATAATAAGGAAAACTTTTCATTTGTTGAAATTTACGCAAAAAATAAATTGTTAATTAATCTTTAAATTATAATAGTTTAGTCTGTTTTAACGTTAGGCCTCTTTAATTTGCAGTAAATGAAGTCGACGAATTTTTTATGTTATTTTTTTATAAAGTGTTGTACCGTTGATTCTGTATTAAAACTTGAATAATTTTTATTATTTCAGGTTTATTTTTAATCTTTATGAGCGTCTATTTGATTTTGTGGAGGCCCCTTTTGAACTTTTATTTACATTTTTTAATGGTTATTTAGTTAACAAATGTTTAAAAATAAATTTTATGGCTGTGATGTATTGGCCAGTGCAGCGATGGCGCTTCAAAAAACAAAAAACTCGATACATTTTTACACCAAGAAACTGTAAAAGTTAAAATTTCATACACAAAAAAGTTTTATAGCTTCACCCTCTAAATGAAACAAATTTAAAACAAATAATTCATCCTCGGCAAACAAGATTAAAAGAAATTCTTTTTATGAGGTTAAATCAAATTTTTTCATTACAAATACTGATTTGAACTTATAAACATAAACACCAAATAATTAGTAACTTATGATAATGAATAAAAAGATTTTTTAATGACTTCATGCATAAAATTTCAACGATATTGCAAATTTTTTTATAAATAAACAATTATTTTTTGCTAGCAATTGTAAATTTTTTTAATTAAAACTGTCATGGCATTAAATACAATTTTATAATGAACAACCCCAAAGAAAGGATTTTACCTATAATAATACAACTGCATATTCAAAGTGTTTTTGGAAAGTCCCTCACTTAGCGGATTCACAAAAAAATAACCGCAATACAACTAGATTTATTCAGAAGCTCCGAAAGTGACTGCAGCTCATGGTCGAAGAAAAATTTTGTTTAAATGAATATCATAATCATATTATTTGTCAAATAAAATTAAAAGTTTTACTTCACAAAATATTAACATAAAGGCCATTAATATACTAAAATGGTTTTCTAACAATCCAATGCTAATAGATAATTAAATTAAATTCTGATCCTTCGACTAATGTGATTTTTAAAATGTTCGCTCTTAATTATTTTATGTGTTAATTAAATGTCTGCAACATTTAATTATGGTTTGTTCCAACATACAATTTTCTTTTGGAAAACAATAAATTCACATAAAAATTTCATAGTTAGTTAACATAACAAATGAGTATTCAATTTAGGCGCTCATTAATAATTAACACTTTGTGAATTGAATCTATTATAATTAATTGTTTTAATATTTTCGAAATTTTGTAGCTGTAAAATTAGCAAACCAATAAATTAAAAATTTGATTATTTATTCTTTGTTTTGATTAATAAATGATCAGTGTAAATCGAAATTTAAACTTATCTTTAGCCTCTAGGAACAAAAAAAAATTATAATTAAGAAAAATGAATTTATCTCTGTTAATATTTTTTAAATCCAAATAAAAAAGGAATAATCTTAATGCCTTTTTTATACGATGGCAAAGTTATCGAAAATCTCCACATCAATGTAAATGACTATTTATTTTAACAAATCAATAAATTAAATAATAAATTCGTAAAATGGCAAAATGGTAAAAAAATATCATTGAAACGTTCAAAATTTGAAAACATAAATGAAAGAAAAATTATTAAAAAAATGAATTCTTTTTTAAAATTTATTTTATGATTTATTGAATATACCTGTTGTTTATTTTTGCTACTTTTATTTATTTGTCAATTTTCAGTTTATGCAATTTAAATGAAAGTCTGATGAGTAAAAATTATTTACATGGTGTACATTCAGTGGAGGTTGGTTCCCAAGCCATCCACTGATCTCTGGTGGGCGGGCCCGGCTCAGTCCGACGCCACCGCCTTTATCTATTAAATGCAGTTAGCAAATTTAACCCGATACGCTGTGCATTCAGTTTTACTGCCTCCCGCTAGAGTTTCCTTCCAATTTTAAGTAATTGTTTTATTTTCTTTTATTTGCGCATGTTATTATGTGCATTTTTTCATAATTTCAACAATTTTAATAATTAAATATTTCAAATTCGTTAAATATTAGCAGTTTATAATTAAAACATAGTATCATTTAATGTTTCGTTTATTTATTAAGTCTTGAATATTGTTATATTTTATAATAAAATTTTATTATTCATTCTGAAATTGTAAATTGAACGAGTTGATTTCTTTGATTATTAATTCGTTTATTTCTTTTTTGCTTTGAAATAAAAACAGTTAAAATAGCAGTCGTGGATGTCTTAATTTTGGTTTTCAAATTTAAATTAATTTTAAATTGCAGAGTATTGTTCAGTTTTGCTGGAGTAATTATAGATCGTATATAACCCTTTATTTTAATAACTTTATGTAATTTAAAGGTCATTTTTTTAAGAATTTCTTATGATTTCATTAAGTTATATAAAATTTAGAATAATTACAGCATCTGCAGCAGCGTCCACCCGATCCGTGAATTCATTGTGGTTTATAGCATAGTGTGCTACAGCAAAAAATGACACTTGCCTAATGCTTCGTCTGGGACGAAATTATATGGATTTATTTTAATATTCATATGCATACAATTAAACTTTCAATTTTACTGCTAATAATTTTAGCTTACATTCATTTTTTTTAAAGGTGGGGTTTTACTTAAGGATTTATTTTTTATGGTATCAGTTAAAATTGGTTTTTGCACACGTGTCCTTACATAATAAACAAATTTCATTTTTAATTATTCCATCTTTAATTTTTAAATTATGTAGTGCCCTGGTTTTTTTATTTAAAATTTAATAATCTTTTAATACGTGGCAATAATTTGAAATTTATTTTTTTTACGATATTTGAATAAACACACTTCGATTTTCCAGATAATGGCAAAAAGAATCTTCGGAGAGAAAAGTTGCATTTTGGAGAGATCCATTTGGTAGATTTTTTTAAAAAATTATTTTTATTTTTGGTATATTTTTAAATTAATTTATGCCAAAACAAATTTGTTACCTGTTCATTCTTTTAGCAAAATTTTTATTAATGTGTTTCTTAGCATTTTATTATTTATTAGTATATTGATTGCAATGCTTCTTGTATTTATTTGGTTTACAATTGTACAAAAAATAATTAATTGATTAAAATGAATTTTATTTTCATATTGAAAATTTTATATGCATATTATAGTTGAGCTGCATTAATAAAAAATGGAATCCTTTTGTTAATTTAGGTCGTGAGCCGTGATAGTTTCACTGTATGAATTTAGTATATTATAAATTGTATTTAATATGCAGTTATGTTACCTCAATTCTTCATCAAATAACATCTGCATCTATCGCGCTTTTGGAAGCGAATTAAGGTTTGTTATTAGTAATAAATTCTTAATAAATCAAATTAAATTTTCAGATTGAAATGTAAACATTCTTAATAAATTAACAAAACAATTTAGAAACCCTTATTAAATATTTAATTTAAAATAAAAATCCAAAACATAGTCAAAGAAATAAATGATTTTTTTAATTAAACATTCAGATGACATATTTTTTGACTAGTTTTTTAACAAAAGTTAAAAAGAAATGAATGAAAATAAGAAGCAATCACTTATACGAATAATAAGAACCGTAAAAATTAAAAATTATAAACAAATGATTAAATAAACAAAAAAATTTAACTGCCCTTTCGATATTAATTAGAATTTTCCCAGTTAGAAGAAATGTAAAAAACTCAATTTATAGAATGGAATAGGCCCAAATGTTCTTTATACAGGCATTCGAGGATGAGGATTTTTGTTTACGCTCGTGTGTTGCATTTTTAATTGATTACTTGTTTTTTGAAGCGTATACTTGGTACAAAAATCCATCTTAACGCACAACTCGGGCCGAAAAGTGGCCTCAAAACCAGCATCATCAACAAAATAATCACAAAAGACAATAAAATACATAAATTTTTACATATTTTAATGATATCAATATAAATGTTAAAATAATTAATTATATATCCCTGTGAACCTCGATGATAATGAATCAACGACATCTGACTGCACAAGAAAGATTTAAGCGCTTTCCGTGACATAATATAGAAAACAAAATTTAAAAATTTGCTAACAAAAATATTTAAATTAAATAAATAAATATCAATATTTTGGTGTCTTACTTATTTTTTTTTGACATTAGAACCAAATTAATTGATTTATCAAAATCATTTTTCGACTTATTTGTTTAGCAGAAAAATTTAACATAACCAATTATTAAATAGTATATACAAATGTGTTACATAAATAACAACAAAATAAAAAATATATTATTCAACTAATTGAAATGAGAATCGAATAAAAGATAAAGTCAATAAAAAATATAATTTTGTTAAAATTAGTAGTAAAACAACTATTATTTTAATAAATAAGATAATAAAATTAACATTAATATCTTCTTCATATTAATTTGCTTTAGTTTTCTTTCTGTTAATATATAGAAATTATGTATTCATTTTTTTGGCATTAATTCTTTGCATTTTAAGAACTAACTTTCTAAATTTAAAATTTAAAATTATAATGTTGTTTTTAGCCTAGCTTATATTTAGCTGCTTTGTTGGAATTTACGTTTAAGTAAAAAAGGTGTTTTTCATATTGTTTTTTAAATTAATAAAAATAGAAATAAATTTGAAGGACTCGAATATTTATGTTTATGCAATGGCGTTTTGCCGTTTCGTAATTTATGTGCATTTAAATGTTTATTCAGCATATATTAAAGCAAATTTCGAAGAACCATGTCTTTATATTTAAATAATATTAAAGATTATAAGTTGCATTTTTTCATTTCAAAAGCCAGTAAATTAACAACGAAGGATTCTTTAAAATGGTTTGCATTTATTATAATAATATAAAGCAAAAAAATCTAGTTAACAACTCAGCGAATTTTATTTAAGTAATATTTAAAATGAAATAACAAAAGTTTTTTGTTTTTCATCATTAACTTGATTAATAATTATCAATTTCTTTAATTAAACTAATCAATTCATTAAAAGAATTAATTGCTTAAGATTATTCTTGTTAGGCCTCAAACCCAAACTTGGATTATTAAAGCGTGCGTTATTGCCGATTTTGAGTTTCACTTCTAAAAACAATTGCATTTATTATTATTTAACATATTCTTGACTTTTTCATCTATTAAAGTCAAAAACGTGGAATAGAATCTATTTCTGATTGTCATCCAAGATCATGCATGACATTATGTAAATATATGATTATAAAGATTATATTCCATTTATCTATTGCACGCTGGTTGTTTATTTTTTTAACTTTGCAACTTTGAATAATCTTTAGTTAATTAATTGAATGTCGTTATGGATAAGATTGAATATTTTGTTTTGATTCTAAATTTGATCAACTTTAGTTAATTTGAATAAAAAATTATTTATATATTCAGTAAAAATCAAATTTTACTACTAACATTGAAATTTTATAAATTGTCCGGATAAGTTATTAGTTTTCCGTGTTTTGTACATAGTTAATACCAACATAGTCATAAATTTTATTTATTTTCTTGAGCAACTTTAAATGGCATACATTTTTTTGATTGTTATCTAATATCTTATATAATATTAATAAATTATTTGCTTTAATTTCTTGCTTGATTTTTTATTTTTAAGAGAGCGCTCATATTATTAATTTTATTTTATTAATAGATGATTAAAAGCTTTGGGAAGAATTAACGTTTATTTTTCATGCATTTTTGAATCCTTCATATGACGCTCATCAACCGAACCATCATCCAAATATATTCACTAAAAAACTTTTTTAATATTTTTGATTTTTATCCTAGGAGCTGTGGCTCGCGTGTGAATATCTTAAGGACGAGTGCCCCCAAATGCCGAGGGGGTTTTAATCGAACCTGGCTGGGACTGCCTCAGCAAGCGCCCTATTTTATATGTAAAATTTAATTTATTTGTTTAAGTATTATTTTTTAATACATTTTTTTGAATTATATGATTTCTTAGTTGATCAAAAACGATATTATAATGATGTTTTATTTTGGTGAATTTTTGGTTATTTTTAATGACCACATATATGATATATTTGATTTAGTACGTACAATTAACCAAACGACCTTTAAAATTTGTTTTGAATATAGGTTTAATTTATTAGTTCTCAGGTCGACGATCAAAAATTATACTTTCGATTTATCTTCTTTTTTTAATTTACCGCGCACATTGGCACATGTGAGAGCGTACTTCCCAGAGTTCACCCTTCAGATTTCCGTTTTCTGGCGCAATTCCTCAATGGTGTGTGTTCTTTCAGTGTGCAAATCCCAAATTTCATTTCGTTCACCGGTCTTATTAATAAGAAATTGTGGAACGAATATTTTTTTTATAAGTTGCTTGTAAATTTTTTATTTTGTTTTCTATAAATGTTTAAATAAATTATTTCTGGTACAAAATATTTTCTTACATATATCAGTTATTCTTAAAATATAACTCATTGAACAGTAAAAATTGGGTACATTAATTTTAATTTTCTTATTTAATCTTTTTTTATTAAATATTTTATATATATTTTTGCTATAATTATTGGTTAGTTTTATTTAATAATAATAAGCTAACAGAACATTTGATTTTAATTTATTTCTTTTTAGCATTTAAGTTAAAGTTGTAATAAATTTCACGAATTTATATAATACAATTTTTAATTTAAAATAATAGCATGTAAATATCTTTGTCTTGGCGATTATTTTGTCTACTTCCGGGTCGCAAATTTTCTCGGGTATTCGGTGCAATGCATAACAGAGGCAAGTTATGTGCTGCATACCCTCGTTCACTTGCACTTTGCGCCATGTGAAGGCGCTTGGCAGCGCGAGCAAATTTATTTTTGCAGTTTGATTTTAAGGTTCACATTTTGTTTTTAATATATAAATACGCTGTAGCATAGCTAGTCTAACAAGCTTGGGTAGGGCCATTACTTAGGGTGTTGGCCTCTATTTGGTTTCTACAATTTGCATTTCGTTGCATAAACACTTATATTTATCTATTTAAAAATTATCGCCATCTATTTTTACACAAAAATTTGATTATTCGTTTGTGATTTTATATTTTTTATCTGGTATATTTATTTTATTTTAATAGACTTTTCATTAACACTACTTTTATTGGCTGATATTAAATTAATTAGTATTTTAATTTACTTTAATAACGCTGTGAGTTCAATTGGCACTAAAAATCGAGATTAAAGTAACCGACCATGCCGTGATCTGCGGTTTTTGTCAGCTCACGCGTGCAATCGGAATTCGCCCAATAAAAGGTGTCCACATATGACGGCACTCATCAATGGTGTGAAGTTATCATCGTCTGTCGCTTCCGTTGTTTTTTGGGTGTGCTATTCTGTTCAATTTATCATTTTTGGCCGACATCGATTAACAATATTGTTGCTGCTGGTTTTTAGTATTGTTTTTTATGAATAAATCTTCTCTTAAGTTTAGTAGTTTTTTATAATTTGACTGGGAATTTATTTAGTGAAATTTGATTGTATGTTCTCCATGATTTTAAAAGTTATTGAATTTAATTAATTTATCGATAACGTAACGTATACATATAGAAATTATAGCAAAGCGATTTAAAGGTTTTGTTATTATTTTTTTAAATCTATTTTTCCCATATAAATCCGGGCGCTAGTTAAGATAATACAATTTTGTTATTAAAAAAGTAATTTTATATAGTATAGTCTTATTGAGATTAATCATACTGCTAGAGATTTTAATGGTTTAATCAAATAATAAATTTGTTTTCAAAATTTTATTTTAACGGCTTAAGTAAATTTGTTGTGGTACTGTTTTATCAGTTTATGACAATTTGTTTTTATTATGCCGGTTATTTTTCTTCCTTTCGATTTTATACCTTTTTATTTATTTTTATTCTTTAGTTTTGTGAAATTTGTATTAACAAGCTTATTCTTGCATGCTTTTTAGTATTTGATTGTTTTAAATTAAATTGCATTTGGTTTAATTTATCCAACTAAAAATGAACTTTAAAATAAATACGCGCATTGAAAGAGAATTCGGGAATATAAAAAAATATTATTACAAACAAAATTTATACAAATAAAATTATGAATTTTAAGTAAAGGTTTCATCAAAAAGTAATAATATTTTCTATTTTAAGGACATACACAATCGAATTTGTAAAAATGAACATGTAAAAAAGATATTACACTATAGCAAAATTAAAATGGCGTCAAAAAATATCTTAAGTGTTTAAATAAAGATTATCAAATGATCGAAATATAAAAGTAAATGACGTTTCTTAAACGGTTGATAAAACATTCGACAACTTTTTAATTTAATTAACAAAAAAATCTACAATATGATTTTTAAATTCGTATTCTGCCCGAGGCACCCCCAAGGGTGGTGAAAGACCGTTACCAGCATGAAGCGCCCTACGAGCGTACGATGACAAATCGAACCAGAATGCAATAACAAAAACCCGTTATGTCTGTCTAATTTGTATGCAAAGAGGTCACAGGATTGACTGAAAATTCGACGGTCGACTGACAGTGCGGCGGCCTCGGACAACTACTAACACTCAACAATAAATTCCATAATTATTTAAGTTTATGATACTAAACTATTTAACAATTTAAAAATGTATAAATTAAATTTTATTAAATTACTGCCAGAAATCAATACAATTTTATATTATAAAAGAAATTAAGCAGAATTAATGGGTTTAAAAATTTATAAGCAAACCCCAAGGTTAAAAACAAAAAAAAACAAATTATATAAAATTTTTAAAATAAGATTAAATTAGAAAAAAAAATACCATACAAACAAAATTTATATAAAAAAATAAATATTTTGTAGACATACACAATCGAATTTGTAAAAATACATGAAAAAAGATGTAACACTATAGCAAAATTAAAATGGCGTCCAAAAATGTCTTACGTGTTTAAATAAATATTATGAAATAATCGAAATATAAAAGTAAATGATGTTTCTTAAAAGGTTGATAAAACATTCGACAACTTTTTAATTTAATTAACAAAAAAATCTAGAAAATTTGATTTTTAAATTTATATTTAGCCCGAGGCCACCCAGGACTCAAGAAAGCCTGGATCGTGAGAGACCGTTACCAGCATCAAGCGCCCCACGAGCGACCCATGACGAATCGAACCAGAATGCAATACCAAACTTTAGATTATTAAAAAAGCAGCAAAATAAATTATTTAAAGGAATTAAAATTTGCAAAAATAAATTTTAAAAGTAGAGTAATTGCAAAAAATAAAAGGCTAAAATATGATTGGTTATTTTTACTTACTGAAATTTTTTTTTTAAATATTAAAATTTAAAGCAAGTTAATTTAAAATTTAAAATTTTACTAGCGCTAACACCATCAAAAAAAAATCACTCCGAAAAAATACCACTATTAGGGGTGTTTAATTCGACCGGATCCAACCCCCGGATACCGGGTATCCCGGATCCTGGACACTCGGATTCCGGTCCCGGATTATGTCCAAAACACCCGGATACCGGTCCCGGTTCCGGATACCCGTTCTTGTCCAACCCTAATTAAAATCCTTGATCATACCACTCACTGCTTCCAATCCACATCGGCTTTGTTGGCAATTGCAATTTAGTTAATTATTTTTCATTTATAGCGCACAACCAAGAGTATCACTATCCGTGTCCAAAATTTATGGTATTTTTATAAAAGTGAGATATAGAATACTATTAAGTATGATGAGTTGTTATGCTTTTGTTCGCTTGTAAATACTTTAGTTTTATCATCAAGTTTTTTAAGACGTAATTAAAGAAAAACTATATTTTAAGTTATTAGTCAGATAATATAATATTTTCTTTGCATTGGGGAAAACTCCAGCCAGCAGATGCGTGTCCATGTTTAAACAAAAAATTATTTATTCAATATTAACATCTTTAATTTTATTCGAATAGTTAACATACTTAATTAGAATATCATAATGTGTGTTTTTAATTTGACATAGGTTTTATGTTTAAAGTTGTTTTCATTTGTTGCTTTAAAAATTGCAATCAAAAAATTAGAGCATTATCATTTTTTTCTTTAGATTTAATAAAAATTAACGTGTAGCCATAATGCTAAGGTATGCCCTGTCTCATGGCAGGCTGTTTACCTTTTATAAAGGATTTTATTTTGATTAACTTGGTAAATTAAAATTTTTTGATATTTGGGAAATTTTATAATATAATTAATTACATTTCGAGCAAATTTATATTGATGCCAGTCCGAACTTTTAAGAACAAATAAAATTAACATTTTATAGTATTTAATGAATAAATTATCCTTTGTATATTTGTATCTAGTACAATTTATTTTATAAAACATTAATTTTTTATTCCGTTAGACTAATTTGTATTCACTTAAAAATTTGCAAAAAAATGAGCATTTAAGGTTTTCTGAGTGATGTTTTGTTTTTTGAATAAGAACCAGTAAAAATAGGTATTCGATTAAAGAATAAGAAGGAGTTTCAATTGCGGAGTAGAAACTTCAATAAATAAGTTACGTTACAGAGTTTAACCACCGAGCCATACTTGCATCGAGTGTAATGAAATTAAAAATCATTTAAAATTAGTCAAAAAGTCAAATAACTGGGGGTGCTTAAACCGCAGGGCTGGGTACCCGGTGTTTAACCGGGATTTTGAAGACCCGGTTTCGTAACCGGTTAATTTACCAAAAGACCCGGTTTTCGTAACCGTTTTTACCGGAACTGTGCAACCCTATTTATTACTTTTAAAAATAAAAAACAACTTAGCGAATGGATGTTGAAAAGATATCAACTAAAACTGTTAATATTCGCTTAATGTATATTCCATGTAAAATTTAAATCAATTCCTATATAATGTTTTCTTTATTACAAAACAAAGAAAGAGCTTCTTTAATTAAAATCATACTTGATTGAAATCGTAAGGAAATTTTACATGCCCCAGAAAATCTATGTAAAATAAATATTTCGATCTACAAAGTCCTCACTTTTCCCGCAGTCCCTGTCATCTGCCCCTTCAGATTCATCAGCTGGTTCAGCAACAAGGTATCGGATATAGGAAGATATCTCATTACAACAGATGAAAAAAAGACATAAACAAATATTAATTAATGAAAAAGTTTATAGTGTGTTAGCCATTGTGTGGCCTCAAGGAGAGTAATAGTGTAAACATCCATTTTACGTAAAAAGTGTTTGGGAACAAAACAGCGGGAACAAAACGTAAACCACTCAGAGCCTGCATTGGTTTTAGGTCCAGGAAAAAATCGTAATGGATGATATGCTCCGGTTTGTTTAATTGTTTAAGTCTTTTTTTAACAGTGAAATTAATTTTATTGTCATAAACATATATATATATATTCATTTATTTATATTTTAAATGTCTTAATTAACAATTTTTACACAATATGATTAATTTAAAAAATTTTGTTACCTATATGCAATCAAATGTAAAAAAATTGGTTATAAAATATTATCAAGCATAAACTCGAATATTGACATACTGATGATTGAGACAAACCAAATTTATTACTGGAGGTGTAAACCCGGATAAAGCAAAATAAATGCACATATGGCAGGTGTAGGATATAATTTAAACGTATAAAAATGTATGGTTTTCTGGCAATGGAGATAAATTGGAATTGTAAAAATTAAGAATGGTGGTCCGATTTTAATTTATGTTTTAAAATTATAAATGAAGACTTTGGAGCAGTCTGCTATATCAATACAGTAAAACAAACGACTTCAAGTCAATGAACAGCGAGAACATGAATAACGTAGTGGGGGTGTAATTCCTCAGAAAAAAAATAAAGTTGACTTTTCAGCTGGGTCTGTCCCAAGTTACAATTTAAAATATTTCATATATGACAAGATAAATATCTCGCCGGTTTTATTAAATGCATCATTTTTATTGTTGCTTTCACGGTGAGGCGCGATGCTCGCATTGATTGACCTCTGACATTGCAATAATCTTGCTCGTCGTCGATTTGGAGTATTTTAATAATTAGTTTGGTATTTATGTTCAATTATTTATAAATTTAATATTGTTTTTTATGTCATTTTATCCATTTTTAATAGCGCGTTTTCTCTATTGATGGTTATTATATTTTTGGCATTTCTTTATCGTTATTTTCTTTGTAATTGTTTTAATGGATGTTAAGTTTTTTTCCACATTTTCGTTAAAAATAAATAGACTTCGATTGCTCAACTCATTTAATTTGCATTAGAAACTAAATGCCTGCACCTATCAGTCACCCTTATAAGACGGTTTTGGATCAATTTAGTAAAAACAGATTTTCCAAATTAGACGGCGGGCATTCAAATTTATCTGAATGGCTTAAATTAATTCATTTTTAATGATTTTAATAATCTTCAAACTATTTAAATAATTTAATAGGTTTCTGAGAAAATTGACTAAGATCAAAGTAATGCATAAATAATATTTATGGTTACTTAAAGTTTAAGTTTGATTTTATAACCATTATTTTAAAAAATTGCATATCCTTCAATCCCTGATTTTTGATCTTTATTCTCTTTCGTATGCTTTTAATTTTTATTTCGTTATCCGTCTCAATTGGTTGTTCTAGACGTACTTTTTTATGTATTTATACTTAAAAATTTTAAATCACAATTAACATTGTTGTTTTTTAAACAATCTTTTAATTTAATTTATGCGTGTTATTCATCAATTTTCTTTATAAAAATACTTTTTTAGTTAACTAATGTACAATATTCAACGATTTAATATATAATTTAACTCTAATTCAAGTTAGAATGTAGTATGGTAACTTATAATATTATTCTTATTAAGATCTTGATTTCGTTTTTCATTATTAATTTAATTTTATATCATGTTATTAAATATAATATAGTATAATGACTAGCTTTTGTCGGCAATCAAGTTTAATAGGAAAAATTCTCCACTGATTGTGTCCATGTAGAAACTCTAAACCACATTGTTTTTTTAATTTTAATATTTAATATTGTTTTTTATGTCATTGTATCCATTTTTAATAGTGCGTTTTCTCTATTGATACTTACTATATTTTTGGCATTTCTTTATCGTTATTTTCTTTGTAATTGTTTTAATGGATGTTAAGTTTTTTTCCACAATTTCGTTGAAAATAAATAGACTTCGATTGCTCAACTCATTTAATTTGCATTAGAAAGGCAAATTTATATTATTAGAATGAAAAATCATCAATTTTTCTTCAGATTCAGAATATATTATAAATATCAATTTCTGTTTGTTTCTCACAAAAAAATTTGGGTTTTGTTGCAAAAAAACAACTTTTTTAAATTTAAATAATGTAAATAAAGATGACATCTAATATAACTTTTTTGATCTAGCATATATTTTAAGAATTTAATATTTAAAATTACGTTTACTTTTTCATATATCCAACAGTTAGGTAATATAAAAAAGATTTTAACTCAAAACAAAGTCTTCGCATGAGGTTCCTAGCATTATTTATATTTATACCCTTATTTTTTATAATGAATGTATAATTTAATTATAGGTAAATTAATAATGATTTAGTATTTTTTAATCTTTTGGTAAATTAATTTTGTTGGATTGAATAGATGTTATTTTGTCAATATAGCTTTATTCTAAAAAAACTAAACCTAAATAAGATTAAAAAAACTTAATTAATCAATTTTGATTATTTTTTATATTTTTACCTTTGCTTAAGTTTGATTTTTTTTTATTTAGTTCTGAACAACGGCTGGAAGATTGCATGCTCAAAATACAAAATGATTTCTTTTACATAGAAATTGCCAATTTAAATTCATTAGCTCGATGGAATTGGAGGAATGTCGTACAAAAAAATGCCAAGAACCACATTTCAATGCTTAAAATTTAACAATTTTTAAATTTACAAACTTTGTCAGAAGCTCTCCTCCTCAAAAGAAAACGGTATTTAAGAAACTCAAAAAAAAATATTAAAAAGACAAAATAAAAAGAACTTGTACTCTTTATATTTAAGCTCGTCTGCAATTAAAAAAATTAAGAATTATGCAATAAATTATAAAAGTTTAAAAATGCAACTCTAAAATACTTAAAAATAAGTTTTTTTTTAATGAAATTGCGTGTTTAGATTTGTATTTAATCAAATTGAGTTTGCAATTTCGGTTTCTGAGTTGGCAACGTCTGAAAAAACCCAAAAGCTGACATCAAACATATAACATAACATACCATATCAAAACCGAAAGAAACTCCCATGCCAAATAGAAAATTAAAATATTTTAATAATTTAATCAAAAATTTAATTTATAAAAACTAAAATTCCAAACAATGTTGAATACAAAGTGCATAAGAGTGAGCATTAAAGCTTATATACTGTACTGCATTTCTTCCGCCTTCATTACCTATTAATATGCATAATACTATTGACTTATCATTTCACGTATAAACTATAAAATAAATACTTAAAAAAACAATAAAAAATTTAAAGGGTATTAAAATCCCAAAACTATTATAAATTAGTACCTAAATATTTAGTCCTATTATTAAAACTAATTATTTAATTTCTACAAAAACGCATAATCTTAACATAAAATGTATTTACATTTTTAAAAATATCTGTCAATCGGAAAACATACAACGTCAGCAGCCTTATAAAAACAATTACTTAACTATATTTAAATTGCTTTAATTGTAAAAAAACAAAAATTTAATAACAAACCATCCAACACAACTCCGAAAGCTTGTTTAATAAACGTTGAGCGAACATGAAATTTACCGCATTCGAACTGATGAAATCTCGGAATACCATCAAAGTGTTCATTGTATTGAAAAAAAATGGCAAAAATATTAATATCTTTAAAATATATAAAGTAACTAACGCTATTACGGTTAAAAAAAGCTTAAGGTTTAAAGTCGCACAAATAGCTCTCCTCGTTAAAAATTTAGAAAAATTTGGTAAAGAAACATATTTAAATTATCTTAATACTCATTAAGTTTCAGTATGTTTCACAAACACTCACTAAACGGAGAAGAAATGAGCAGGCAATCTGACCAGAACGCCAACATTGATTTTATAAATAAATGCTCTTAATTTACAGATGCAAAGGGTAGCAAAACTAAGAACCTTAGAAAAAAATATATTTTTAAAAATTAAAATTTTCTTTAAAAATTATTACGAGAAATTCTGATCCATCTAAATAAATAAAAATTATTTAGCCTTGAGGCAAAAGAATGGCATAAATTTTAAGTATTCAGTTATAAAAATTTTTATTACACAAAAATTAAAAAACATACAATAATATATAATAACAAAATCAAAATTATTGACAATAATAATGAACTATTCTAAGAATGGCAATTTATAAGTATTATTATACAATTATATAATTTATTATTCCAAGTAAATTTAAGTCTTCAGTTATAAAAATTTTTATTACACCAAATTTAAAAAAACATACAATAATATATAATAACAAAATCAAAATTATTGACTAATTATAATGAACTTAATTTATTATTCCAAGTCTTAAAGGCTCACAAACATGCAATTTAGATAAAACGAAAAAAAGAATATTATGGAACACGCTTTTTTTAAGCTTTAAAAAGGTTCTAAAAAAATTTAAATTGATGAAGTGAAAATACATTTAAACCTGCGGCTGCTCGTTATTCACGGCGGCTGATTCTTAAATATCTTTATGCTAATTAATGTTAAATTACAATGAGCTAACAAATTATTTTTTATTTATATAAAATTCAATTTATACAATATGAAAACAAAAATGGAACAAAGAATATTTAACAAATATTAACAAAATTTTGCATTTCAATAATAAAATAATTTAAGACATGAATGAAACCCAGCAACTTTTAAGGTCATTGACCTAGACAAATGAAGTCCGTCACAAAGTCAAAATCTTAAAACCGGCATTTCGTCTTTAACCGGCATTTCGTCTTTAACCCGTGTTTATTTGAATTATTAATAAACCCTGGTTAAAAAAAATAAAACTTTATTAAAATAATAAAAGGCAACCATTTAACTACTACTAAACAAGCATAAAGATATTTTATATTATTTAATATCAAAGGCGCGCAAGATTAAAATCCAAATGAAAACAAAAATTATAACTAAAATTTGTGAATAAGTCTATACCAATTTAGAAATTGCCACAATCGTCAATGTCATGCACATTCATGCTTGTAAAAAATGATGGACTGACACTTCAAAATTAACTCCTAATTGTCGCCTTAAAAACTAATCAACAAAAATATATATAAGAATAATTAATGAATATTTAAATAAAATAGAAATGTATTTTTTTTAACAGATGATAAAATAACAACTTCTCTAGGTGTTTCGTAAAAGTTTTAGCTGTAAAAATATAGAATGTGTAAATTTATATATAAATCAATTTTAAATAAAATAAAATTTTACGTGGATTTTTTAGCATTTACAATTAGAAGAAGCTTTTTCTTATGAATTCATTCGTGGACAAACATACAAAAATATATTGGGATTATTATCTTTTAAACTACCATTTCTTAAAAATGCTTTCGCGCACTTATTTCTTAATTTAAAAGTTTTTTAAATATTTATTTGTCTCATAAATCCTTTAAGCTTTTATTAACAATTAGCAAATTCTCATTTTTATTTCAAGTCTTCTGGTCTATACAATGCAATCATTTTCTATGCGCAAAATATTTTTACATTAGAAAATGAACATTTTAAAATTTATTATTTAGATGTTTAAAATAATACATTTTTATGGGCACCATTCTATGTGTTTATAAACTTTTATATTTTGTCATAATAAGTGAAAAAACCCATTGTAGTCATTTTATTTTACACCCGCCTAAATGTTAATTAACCATTAAGCAGTTTAAATTTTTTTCGTCCGCTCATGAGCTTCGTCAATTATTATACAAGAATACTGGTTTAGAATCTTATTGCTCATTGCGTGCAGCAAAAGCAAGCCGTCAGTGCAAGTATTGTTTATTGGGTTTTTATTTTATTATTAATATATTCAAATCAATTCCTTCTTAAATTTTTGTTGTTATTATTTTTGAGCTTTATTTGACAGTTTTCATAGTAGATCGAGGTTCGGATCTCAAAATTTTGCTCAATTTTTTTATATTATTTGAGTATAAGATATATTTGAATTAATTAGTAGTTTCCATAGTATCAGCCAAATGGTACAGTTTTTCTTGAATATAAATTGGTGTTAAATTTACTTATTATTTTTAATTTATATATTTATACAATTTAAAATATAAATTAATTGCGTGTTGTTGGATTGCGCTCAATGCGTAGATCGATGTGTAATGTGGTTGAGCTCAGCGTAAGATGTTCTGTAAGCAAATTAAGAATAGTATTATATCAGAATTTTATTTATTTACATTTAATCATTATTAAGCGTATGTTAGTTTAAATTTGTTCTCGTATCAATAAATGTTACATACAGATGAAATAAAAATTAAACTCAAATTTGCAAAATTAATAAAAAGAAAATGATTCTTTACGTGTTCAATTTATATTAAAACTTTTAGAGCATATATAAGTTCTATAACTGTTTAAAGAATTAAGTTAAAACTTCAGTGTTTATTTGTTTGGGTTTATGCTGGCAGGCAGTTTTTTAATTGATTTTAAATTATTATTATTATTATTCCTTATATTTTTTATTGTAAAAATTACTTTTTTTAAATTTATTTAAAATACTCAACGTATACAATTTTCATTTAGGTTTACGAGAAATTTTATAAAGTAATTAATTTGGGTTTTTGATACAAACCAGATTAAATTTTTGATTCTTAGACCCACATTAGAGCTAAATTCGTTTTTACACCGTTGATTGGCTTTTAAACACTAAAAATGTGATTGTAATTGTATCGCGTTTATAGAGCTAAAGCTTATTTTTGGATATTGTCATTTTTTCATTTTGTGAAAACGACTTTGCTTAATATTTTAACAGATTTTCGAGATAACTCATATTCTAAATGAACTTCATTATCAAATGCCGTCTGGAAACATATATTAGTAATTTTTATACTGCCGTTGAAGCTGTGCAAGTATTTTAACCTTTTAAAGAACTTTTTCAATTTTGGAATTGAAGTCTAAATAATTTATTTTTGTGTTTTTATTATTTTTTGTCAATTGTGTCCATTCCGCTGAAAATTGTACTGATTCAACAAAAATGTTCTTACAGGCCATCCCACATAAATTTCGATGATTAGATGACTTCTGAGTGTAAAATCAAATATTGTAATTCATAATTATTAATTTATATATTTGATTTTTTGATATTAATTGTTTTGATTTTTTAAGCCAATTTACATTATTTATTATTATTAATTTGTTTTAAGTTTAATAACGAAAACAAGGAAAGTCGGCCCGAAAAAACCCAATAAAATAATATTGTTTAACATAAAAAAATTGGATTTTTTTTAAAAAAATGTATACCAAAGTTAATGATAAAGTTAATACATAATTTTAATTTTTTTTTTAATTTGAGTAAAAAAAATTACTTTGAGTTCAAAAAGTTAGTGAAATTTAACATAAATAAATTCGAAATTCATGGTTTATTTTTAAAGGTGAAATCGGAAAAGTGCCGTCAAATCCCCAGGGGCGAAATTACAATTTTTGACGAATGGTTCATAACATTTTTTTGAGGGGTTTTTAATATTTTTAGTTCTACTTGCAAAGATCGACTTCTTAGCTTCGCAGATGGCAGGCATTGTAAAGAGTGGTGGGTCTTGATCGCATCTTTTTTTGAAAATACTATTAAAATTTAGAAACAAGGATATAGAGAGAACTAACCGTTTAAGACGTTATTTAACTTATTAAGCCTTATAACCGAATCTGCCCTTTATAAACTTTTTTATTTTAACGCTTCAGTAATTATTTGTAATAAAATAAAATTTTGAACAGTTGAATCAAATTAGTCATTTTCCTTAATAACTTTTTAAATTTTAGCCATTTTTACTTAATAGCTTTTTTAAATTAGATTTTATCCAAATCTGTTATTGTAGAAAATCACGGATTTACCCCAACTGGCTAATCATTATTATGATTTATCATTATTAAATTAATGCGTATTTATATACCAATCATATTATTTTAAATCTTGGAAATTTTCAACTTTTTGTTTGATATTAATTACTTTTTTTAATAATTGGATAACTACCAATGCATAAACACATTGCATTTGTTTCTTGGGCATATTTAATAAACACATAGTCACATTTTAATAAAAGAGTCTGAGTGTCGAAGGGTTGCGCTCTTGGTCTCTGACTTTGACACGCTGAACTCGACAATCTTTTCAGCTGTGATATTTCCAATCCATGGCACACACTCAACCCATTGTTATTTATCTTTTTAGGTCATATTGACAAATAAATAAATTATATTTTGCTTTCTTTAAAATTTTCTACGCTCATTTATTTCATTTTTTTATATTTATATTTGTACTATTTAATCTTAATATAATGCTTGTAGTCATTCTGCGGATTGATAATTTATTGGGTTTCAATATATTTTGGGTAAAATATAACGGTTACTTATTCTTATTTAATTCAATTTTATCGAGAACTTTATTTAAAAATATTTAAACGTAATCAAATTTGTCAAGTATCTTCAATAGTAGTGTTTTTAAATATTTGGTTAATGTGACTCTTTTTAATATTGAAAGATATGTGTTGACAATAATAAATTTGAGAAAATTCTTGCAAAAGCTAAATTATTGGGAAATTTTAAATATTATATAATGTAAAGGTTGTAAATTAATTTTAAATAATAAAATGGTTACAAAAGACAGAAAAACGAAATGAAAATTAGCATAAAAACAGAATAAATAAGTGGTTGTTTTGTCAAATAAATGAATAAAAATCATTTGGTCCCGTTGCATTGTAATTATTGAAACTGTTGAATGATAACAAAAAAATTTTGTAAATAAAAACATATAAAATTTTAATTGTCCCAGCGCTCGTGACCTGCAGCTTTTGCAGTTTGGCTCGTAAAGGGATTTTTTTCCTGAAATGCGCTCCGAACAAACTTTAAATCAAATTAATTTTAATGCTTTTATTAGATCACAGTTACATAATAAGTTGTTTGTTTAGTGTTTTTATAAATTTATATAATAAATTTTTTGTTTTATTCTAAAAACCTGCATTATTATTCTTGTAATTTTAATTAATTTTATCTTATATAACAGTTGTGAAAGGTGATAAATAATTAAATTATATTATTTGTAAATGTTTTTTTGTGTGTTGCCATATTTATAATTTAATAAAAAGGCACGGTTTAAATGCAATTTAAAAATGCAATAAAAATCTTTTATCATTTATAAAATATAGATGGGGTTATAATTATAAACATATAAAGGGTTATATGAATACTTTAAGATAAACAAACTTTTCAAAATAGTTAACAAAATAAAAATCATCTAAAAGATGACGCATTTAATTTGATTTTTTAAACAGGTACGTTATTTCTTTTTTTGGCAATTTACATCAATAAAGATATCGTATCATATTTAGCATTCTGCGTTTTATCATTCTTTGTTTTGTTGTTTGATTTTAACTGACTAGTTATCGATTTCAATGTTTAATAATTCCATCCAATGTTTTGAGTATGATAAATTTTTGATATTCTTTCGAACATTTTTAAGCGTTTTGTTATCGATTTTGGTTTTTATAAATTTAATTAAATTTCAGTCCATTTTGTCATCTCAACTTTATCTTAACAATTTTTTATATTTTTTTTAAACGATTTTAATTTGTTTTTATCTATAATAATATATATCATAAAATACTGGTGATTATACATAATTATCTCATTAAACGCGCGGCACGCGCGGCATAAAGCTTTGGGTCTTTATTTATTTCAGATAATTTATTTTACAACATTCTTTAAAGTTTTTCAAAAAAACTTTTATGCAAACAAAAAATATTTAATATTGTAATGATAAAAACTATTAAACATATAATATAAACGCTAAAATTGACCACCCCCGCAGAGTTTTGGAAGAAAAATGAGAAGATGCTGCTATTTTTGTCGAAAGTGGCTGGGAGTTAAACAATGAATAAATACGACAATTTACCATGCCCATTAAATTCAAAAATCTTAAAAAATCAAAAATCTTAAAATCTTCGTTCGTCGAATCCACAGACATGTTGTTGCCCATGGCCACATAAAAATTAATAATTCAAACTTAAACAAAAATGTTTATGAGATAAAAAGTATCAATCCATAGTATAATCAAGTATTATTTTTTCTGATAAAATGTTATTTTGACAAAGCTATCAATAAATAATATAACAGTTTATATTGAACGCCAATAAATTGAATTCCTGCTGCATAAGTAAAATGCTTAAAAAAGCTATCAAAAAAAGATTAATATGACTTTAAAAAATAACTAAACCTTAAACAAAAGCTTAAAATTAAATTCAAACAGTTTACATTACAAATAATTTTAAAAAATAGCTTCAGATTTTCGATTTCAAGAAAAATGCAACTCGCAAAACGTTGTGTAAAAGACATTAGAGATATCGAATCTAAAATTGAGCCCACTTGAAAAATAAAAGTATGCAAATATTGCAAATTGCACTTTTTTACAACATCTTGCAATATCGTATCTGAAGGTTAATTGTGTTGTGATATTAATAGTAAATTATAATTTAAAATTTCTAATAAAAATGAATTAAACAAATAAAATTTATTCGGATCTGTTAAAAAAAGATGCTTACAAATCAACAACAATAAACTAGATTCAAAATAAAAATGGACTAATCAATAAATGGGGTTCATGTAATCACAATTAATTAACAGTATCAAACTCGAAATGCAATTTTAAGTGACGTATTTAAAACAATCATTTACCTATCTGCATAAAAGGCTTGCTTTTATTATACATAATTAAACATCGTATCATTTATCAGTCCGGAACAAGTGAATAACCAATCTTGCAAACATCTGGGGCCTGGTGCTCGTCTTTGGGTTAAGTTAAACCGGGTTGCGGCTAAGCCCGGGTTTATTCCCTTTTTCCCTTCTTAATAACCCAAAGACGGGCACCCCGATCCTCTATCGTTAACCCGGTGTTAGGCCCATTAACCCGGGACTTAACCCGAGATGAGCACCAAGCCCCTGTTTATCTATCTAAATTTAAGATTACTTTTATTTATTTTGAATATGCTTTTGTTTTTCTAATATAGTATAAATATATTTCTTTATCTTTGGCCTTTCAATTTCTTTCAATGCGAATGTGATACTATTATTTATTGTTAATTTTATTTTTGGTGAAAAATCTGCATTATATTGATAATATGAATTGTTTGTTAAAAATTAAACTTAGAAATTTACGTCCTTTTAATTTTCAATGTATTAAATATTTACTCTAATTTATATATCATTCGAACGAATCACAATGATCTGATTAACACGGAAAAAGATACCTTTTTGCGTTATAAATCATGCGAATTATAAATAGCAATGGCTTTATAAAATAGATTTCTTTGCAGAAGTGTGTGTTTTATTTTTAAATAATTAATAACGGTTGCCAATAATAGAAAAACATTAAGAGAAGCAAAAAAAATAAAGAAATTAAGTTTTAAAAATTTTGATAACTTAGATAAAAGCCAAAAAATATGCCAAAGAATACAAAAGTCATTTATGAATTATCAAAAATGGATTCAAGATTTTTTGATATAAGCGAAATGTTCAACTAATGAACATTCGACATAAACTCAATAACTATAAATTTTAAAATTAAGATATAAACACAATTTTTTTGCGATGTCAACAACGAAGAGTCTTGGAATCCGAATCGGTCGTACGCCGTCTCTCAAGGCAAAATTAATCCACGAATTAAATACGTTCATAAGCATTTGATTATTGTTTTATTAAACCGTAGCTTTTTGCGCTCTTATGACGAGTTAATGTTGCTAAAAATTTGTGCAAAAATTTTAACTTTGTTAATTTTTTTTAAAAAAAAGGTTGAACAATAGAGCCCAATGCTTTAGTAAAGCCCCATGCTCTAATAGAGCCCCCCTTTTTTGAGGGATTAAACAATAAAGCCCCATGGGGCTCTATTACCGGTAAATTATTATTATTATTAATTAACCACAAAATTTATGTTTGTTAAGCCGGAACAGAACAGGCCAAGCTGAAACTAGGAAGCACTGGTCTGAAGTAGTGAATAAAAAAATTACACCAAAATTGAGCCCGCTAAAAATAATATTTTTAACTGTTTTGATGAATTTTCAATATTTAAACTATAATTTTATGCAATCAATAATATTTAATTTAGTCGATTTTCCAATAGTTTTTTATAATGTTTTGAATAATTAATTGGTATTTGTCAAATTAACTAGATAAAGGAGCACGTTATCAATTTAAAAATGTTGTTTCAAATTGTTATGAGTTGATGCAATGCTTTACAGCAAATGGGCTATAAAATGGCTTTAAAGTGTGTGGTCTTTCAATTATCTTAAAATAATTTTGTATTCAGCCTCCCGCAAGCTGAAGCCTTGTGCCCTCGTCTTCCACACGCAATACAGGACTTGACCAGTTTTTCTTCTCAGCACGCTCCTACCGTGTGAGTGGTTGAGTCGCAGAAAGCACAGAACTTAGTTTGTGCATTTCATTCATTCAAATATCTGTGCTTATTTAAAATAAAATATTATTTAATTGTTATTTTAGGTAAAAAATAGGTGTGCACTGTCCCATTAAATGAATTTGTGATTTAAAAATAAATTTTCAATAATTAAAGCGTATCAAGTTTAAATTTTGTTATATGCAATTAATTGTTTATAAAAATATTAGTGTCTAATGTAAGCCAAACATTTTGATTTCACAAGATGATGATAGCATCTTCAGCATATTATTAAAAACAATATTTTTCTATAATTGATATGAAAATGCAACACAACTCATTTTTTATTAAATTTTTTTCATAAATCTCTAAATGTTATTTTCTGTTATGTTTTTAATCAATTTCTTGTCCATTTTAGTTTTCTTTGCATGTAATAACAGCCATTTTATTTTTTAGTTAAAACCCAAAAATATAGTTTTAAAATTTGGCTAGATTATTTTAAAAATAAGCTTTTAAATTATTTAATTTTAATTTTGATCTTTATAAATGGGTTTTCATTCGAATTTTTTTTAGTTAAATATTTATCTTTATCCGAGTCTGAGTCAGAATATTAGTTTAATTTTTTTCAGTTTTTTGCCAATTTTTATCTAATATTTGTTTAATTACTGAAAAAGATAAAAATCGCAAATCATCCATATCGTTTTTTCGCAGTTCCAAAGTTGCGGCACACATGCTAACGTATGTAAAAGCACGCTCATGCTCGTTGAATTGGCACCTGTCATTTTTGTTATTGTGAAGTTTGTTTATTGTATGCCGGACACTCTGAATCAACTAGCTTACTTTAACTTTATTAATTTTATTATTTTTAAATAATAGGTTTTTGGTTGGAGACGTTTTCATGAAGACGAGTTTTCTTTGAAGGCGAGATTTTTATTTAATAAAATAATAAATCTAGCGGACATTAAAAATATTTGTTAACTTTTACAGTCTTTAAAAAAAAAAGTTAAAGAATAAACAAATAAAGTTAAGCTGAAATAAATGATTAAATAATGTAAAATTTAATAATTTATTAATTGTTATTTTTTGATTGTCTTGTAATAATTTGAAAAGTTTTGCATTTGAATTTTAATATAAATTTTGACGATAATAGTTTTAGTTAATATTTACAAAAAAAAAATATTAAAAATACAGCATGCCTTCAGATGTAACTTCAGACGATTGCAAAAGCTACGCGGCTCGAAATATGTGTAAATAAAAATTAATAATGTAATAAAAAATACCTAAATTAAAGAACTGAAGGCAAAGAGTCACCGGGAACAAGTGCACAAAAAGACATTGTAATAATTTAAAATACAATCTATTTACAAAAATTGAATTCTTGAAAATTTAAAACTCAAAATATTTTAAATCAAAACAGAATAAAATGGTGAATTAATTATATTTATGTATTTAAAATGAAGTGGTCGGAAAGGTGTGCAATCGACCAACCGTCGGAAATCCCATTGTTAGCCAAAAAAGTTGACGGTAAACTAAAACATTTTTTAAACTCAACGCAATATTGTAATAACGTATGTTATTTTAAAAAGTCCATTCTCACAAAATCCCATCCTTTACAAAGTACAAAACAGTGTTTTCCCTACATAATTTAACAACGAAAAAATCATATACAAATTAATTCTTGACAAACTTGACAAAACTGTTCTAAAAAAGTGCCGCATGACATTGGCTGCTAAAAAAAAAGGCTATTAATAAATATTTTAACCAAAAATTTAATTTTTTCTAAATTTTATAAATATATTTTTCTTAATTAAAAAATATGGGCTTTGTTTTAATTAAAATTTCAAATATAATATCATTCTGTAATAAACATTTTTAAAACAATTATTTTATTACTTATTTAATAATTAGACTATGTCACAAAAGCAAATTACCTCACCTCCTCGGGCTCGAGAAAGAGAGAACCCACGTTGGTACCGTAGTCACAATACTTTTTATTCATTTTTGTAACTAATTATTTATTAGTAACATCAGCAAAATCTCAGGTTTATTTCAATCATTCATATATTTGTGCTGACGATGCATTCTGGCTTACGGTTTCGGGTGTCAACGCTAACAACGCAACTTTAATTGAGCCCCCTTTACATAGTTATCAGTAAACATTTTTTATATGATAAATATATATAAACGTAATTTAAAAAAATGCTTATGAATTGTAAGTTTATTAGTAGTAATTTACTGTACATTTTAAGTGTGGATATTTCAAAATTTGAAATTTTAACTTAATAGTAAAAATTTAATTGGGCTTTAATATTTAATAATGATATTTATATTTAACATCATTTAGTGGAATTTGTCAAAATGAGCAACCTAAACAGGAGTTTCAAATTTAAAACATTGTTTACCAGTCAATCATAGCAGGCGTATACTCGCGCTTTTTTCGTTGATGCCGTTCGGTTCTGTTCGGAAACCAAACTTAAAAAATTTAAATGGCAATGAGCAATTTAAAAATTATAAAGTTATGGTTAATTTTTTGCTAAAACATATAATAAATATTATTTTGATTATATCATTTAGTCGTTTTTTATTAAAATTATTACTTCTCTGTTTGGTATTACAAAAATAGATTTAATTATACGTATTATGTGTAAAATTTTTTTATTAATAATTTCATCATTTTACCTTTTAAAATTTTTTTTTAATTCCAAAAGATGTTTATAAAAATTTATAATATAATGTTGTTGTTTATGGGTTTTTAGAAAAAATATTTGGTTTATTAACTTAGTATAAGAAATATGATTTTATTCTTAAAATGGCAGCTCTAAAATTAAACGGTGTCCATTTCTTAATACTTGTTTCTAAACATCTTTTTTTATTTTTCCATGATGTTATTTATTTCTTTTAAATTTACCTATGTTTTTTTATCTATTATATAATCAAAATTAGATGTCGCTTTCCACAAGTGTTTCATTTTTTTCTATTTTGTATTTTTGTTACTTCAGTTTTATACCCCTTTTAAGATTATTTATTTTTTATATTTTAAATATGTTGCTCCTTTTTAGCTTAATTTTCGCGAGGTCGCGACATTCTACATTCTTCATCAGCAGAAATAGTGCTGTGGCACAAGCTAACTTTATTCACAGCCGCACTGCTTTGAACCAGCCCTTCGATTTGGCAAACCAAATAATTTCAAATTTAAAATTAGTTTGAAACAATTTTTGGGAATTTTAGATAAAAAATATTATTCAACTTATTTAATTACAGAACTGCAAAAGTTACAAGTTGATCAATTTTAGCATCTGTAATTCTCTCCGCCACCAATTAGCTCGTCGTATCATAAACAAGTGAGCAAACAGCGAGACGCGAACGTGCTAAGTAATTTAATATTATTCTGTATACACTTAGGTGTAACAAGGTATATGCTTTCAAAAAATTTGCAGTCTTGAACTTTGTTAGATTTTTATGTATTCTAGTCAGATTCTTTGCCAAAACTTTTCAAATATAGATCAATTTTTTTACCCAAAAATGCGCCCTAAAAACTTGTTTATTTTATAAAAAAGAATATTAAAAGTTTTTTGTATCAATATATAGGTTGGAACGAATATCTCAAAAATCATTTATCTAAATGAAAAAAAAAATTTTCAAAAAGTATAAAATCACAAAAAATTATGTAAACATAAATTTTATCTTAACAATCTACTATAATAAATTTTTTTACTAAAAATTAAAAAAACTTTAAAATGCTCAACCAATTTATGATAGTACATAAGAATTATTTTTTTTAAAGAAATAATATAAAATAACAACGCAATCAATACGTGAATTCACGAAGTGAGCCAGAGAATTTGGCTTGGGCATGCTGCAAATCTTAAGATATAAAAAACAAATGTCTTAAGTATTTATATTAATTTGTACCCGTGTGCAACTCTCTTTGATGTCATAAATGCAGTGGTATTTATTATGATTTAACAGAAAACAATAAAAAAATTACAACAAAAACATTTGAATTTCGAAATTAATTATATTTATTTATAGTTTTTACTATTTTCAGAAAAATATTAATAATTAATCTTTTCCATTATTACATTTACAAATTTTTAATTTACGTTTTTTATTGGATATAATCAAATTTTATTTTTAGAAATAGCAGTTCAATTTTACGATTTTAAACTTACTATAATTTAAATGCATCATACGTCGCAAAAAAATGGTATATATGCTCAAAACCGCCTATTTATTTACGTTGATTTTGATGCCTTCACATGCGCTCATTCGCTGGAAATGATGATTGTTCAATATTAGCGCTTTTTTCCACGAACATCAAAATTAATAGTTATCTTAATTTTAAAACTTAGCATTTCTTAATATAAACTTTGTTATTTTTTATTAAAAATTTAATAAATAATCACACTATAATTAATTCTGTCTTCCTCCTACGTTCAGGCGGCGATTGTGTTCACGCCCTTTAAAAAAAAAATCGATTTTTAGAGTTGAGGATTGTACAATGTTGTATTTTTTTTATTCAGTAGAAAAAATATATTACTTAAATAAACACTTCAACTTCTCTTTTAGATACTCAAATAATTAATTCATGGTTAAATTTTTAATTATTTTTAAGAATTCAATAATCAAAATCATTTATTAATAAATTTCTTTATTTTTTTCAATTAATTGATTAAGTGAAACAAATATATATTTTTTTACTTTTTAAAATAAATTTTCAATCGTGACGCCAAACACATTCAAATTTATTTAATCATTCCATATAATTTTATGTTATGATTGGTTTTATTTTAAAGTTCATAGCATTCAGTCTTAGTTAATGGTCTGATGTCATATCCATTTGTACATGTTCAATTAAGTTTTACGTACAATTTAAAGTTTACTTCTATTTTTTAAATTTGAAACATTAGTTTTTCAAAATATAATTTGTATGAAATCATCCATAATAGCAAGCTATGGTTTAATATTATTGAAATTTAGATTTTCGTTTTCTTTATCATATGACAAAAAGTCAGGTTTTTCCATTTTTTGTAATTATAGTAATGTTAAATAGTGTTTTATCCATTCATAAGAAATCATTATAATAATTTTTAAAAAACCAACACATCTTTAATTGCTTACAAATACAAGAATTTTTTGTAAAAGATAAAAGCTTTATTATTTATGATCGAAATTAACAAGTTATGTTCTTTGATAATTTTTATTAGAGTAGTTCACGGTCGGTTTTAAACCGGGGGTCCCGGTTTATGGTGAGTCCGATTTTGCGAATCACGGTTTTCGGTTTTTCGTCGACACCCGGTAACCGAAAACCGAAGGTGCTAGAACATTTCGACGCTGCTGGATTTTTCGACAGTAAAATAAATATTCAAACAAATAAAAGTTAATAATTGTCAAAAATAAAAATTAATTCGTGTAAATTACAATATAAGTTTATAATATAAATTGTTACAAATGCGAATCTGATTAAATTAATAATAAATAATTTCAAATTTGGAATATTGGTGTCTTTGACATTTAAAAGAATTTTTTGAATCAAACAGTTTAAAAAGATAGTTTAAACATAGTTTACGGTAGTATAAATTATAAACAGTAAATAATTTTATTAAAAACCAATCATTAAAATATCTATATTAAAATTAAATTCCGTCTTTAAATTAAGAAATATATAAAATCCAAATTTTTTTTAAAGTTTATCACAAAATGTTAGTCAATAAATAGTTTATAATTAAATTAAAAAACAATCAATAAAATATCTATGTTAAAATTAAAATTCCATCTTTAAATAAAGAAATATAATAAGCTTTTATATAATCATAAAAAAAAAATTTTTAAATTGGAAATTTAATGATGAAGAAAAAATTGATAAAAACGAAATAAACCATGAATACCAAATGAAAATTAATTATTAAGATGAAAATATTTTTATACAAACGAAAATTAACAATTGTTGGTGTTTTTGAAACTAATTTTCAAAATAGTAATGAAGTTGATTATTTGATTTTCCATAAATTCTAAAAAAAAAATAAAACATAATTAATTAAAAAAGACAATAAGATTCTTGTACGCCGCATTCTTGGTGATAGAATAGAATGATAATTAGTAATAAATCACACTCATGGAGCAAATATTAACATTGCAATTATTTAAAAAAATTTAAAAGTAAGAAATAAATTGTTAAAAATAACAAAAATAAATATACAATTAATTTATTAAAAATCAAAAAATCGGTAATTTTGATAAATAAATAAAATATTTGTTTATTATTGAAATAGTATACTTTTAGAAATTTTAGCGAAATTAATTGTGTGTGAAAAAGTACAAAACAAATTCCCTGAAATCAGTAAAAAATATTGCTTTTACAATTGTAAGGAAAATTAATAAAGTTGACTAATTTTGAAGGTTTTCACCGAAATAAAAGAATTTCGGTCCTTAAATTTTCATTAAAATTAATGGCTAAATAGCAAAAATCGCATAAATATTGAAAGCAAAAATTTTATAATTAATTTTTCAAAAAAGCAAAATAAAGATATCGGAAGCCAATAATGCCATGAAGAACCACTTAATTTTAACGGACAATGTCTTTATTTTTAGCAACATCACATTCAATAATTCATTGAAAACTATTTTTAAAAATATTTAAATTTGTTATTTAATATAAAAAATGAAACAACTCGTTTACCAATTTATGTATAAAACGACTTCATATAAAAAAAAAGATTTAATTTGCTATAATTAAATAAATGATATGTTTTAAAAATCAGTGTTAAACTTTGATTAATACTCACTATTTCAAGAAATATCGAATGGTTAATTTAAAATAATATTTTTTAAATTACAAAAAATATAAAATTTTCAAATTTTTAGAACAATCAAATATTTATACAAACATTTTTTATCGACGTCGACTTTCGACTCAAGTAAATTTATGCTTTGCATTTATAGTAAATGATTAAGTTAATAATTTTATATTGTTTTAATAGNTTTTTTTTCGCGAAAATTTAATCTCAATATAATCTTTTTTGCAATCAACAAATATTTATCATAGAGTTTTTGCATCTTATTTAGACGTTTATTCTGAAATAATAAAAATTTAACTGAATTAATATTTATTTAATAAATTAAATAACAAAAAAATAGGGTCAGACGATAGCCTCATATTATTTTTATAAAATGAATAAATTTTTTAATATTTTATTAAAAATGTAATATAAAATAATAATTTATTCATTTATTTTACCAATTACAACTATTCATCAATTTTTTTACTTAAATTAAATTTTTATTTTTAAATCTTTTGCATAATAATTAATAATTGATTTGTAATATTCCGACCATTATTATATATTAACCCTTCGAATTTGCAGATTTTTTATTTGTTATTTATGAGTTTTATTAATTAAAATAATATTGGAAGAATATACATCGGTACTCATTCGAGTGAATCAAAATTAACAAGAAATTGTGCGGGCTAAAAAAATATGCTTTAATAAAAAATAAAATACTATTTGTATCAAAAATATAATCGGCTGGCTATATTTGCATTCACCTTGTTACGATAGATATTTTAATTAAGAAAAAATAAAAATAAATTAAATAGAAAATATAGTTGATGATTTGTAAAATTTTATTACGAGCATGATTATTTTGTTTAAAACAAACTTGATCTTGGTAGGTTTAATTTCGCAACATTTTTTTATGCATTAATCATAAGAAAAAATTTCAATTATGACTTTTTTTAACGAAGATTTTTATTATGTATATATTTAAGTAAAATTACTAATTTATTTTTATAATTGTTAAGAAAAATACTTAAATTGGACGAACCATTTCTTTGTTATTTAAATATATATTTGTGGTGTACCATAAAAAATGAGCGTTTTCAAAAAAAATTATTCATCCAATTCAAACGAACCATTTTCATCAAAATAATTTTGTTTGATGAAAACATTTTTCTCACAAATTTGGCAGTTTAAAATCATATATGGTAATTTTTATGTAATTAATCTTTGCCTTAGATTCCAATTTTTAACATTAAATAAGAGTTTTGTATCATTTTTTATATAATTATGCTTTCTTTATTTAGAAAGTTTGAATCTTATTTTAATTTTAAATTATGAACTTTTATCTTATTCTATTACAAATATTCCTTCAGTATTCTAAGTGAATTCAATGTTTCAGATACTATTTCAAGGCTGTAATTTTTTTAAATAGTTAACAAAATTAAAAGTTATTTTTTAATAATAACACTAATAATAATTAAATTTATTTTTGCTGAAGTTATTTTTGCCACATAATTTAATAAAACCTTTTTCTAGTTTTCTTGATTACCGATAATACTTAGTTTTATTCATTTAAAGAATATTAAAGTGATAACCTAACAGAAATGTATTATAGAAGTTAAAAAACAAAAGCTGAATAAAAATTATATATCAAAACTAATTAACTGATTAATTGAAAATATTATCAAAGAAATATAACTAAAAAAAAATTAAAATCAATTAAATTGACAGAATGGATTATTCATTCATATAGTTTATGTTAAAACATATACACATAATATTTATCATAAATGTATTTCATTTATTCGTGCCAATCACAAAAAAGATTGCATATTTGGTTCTATCAATTTTAAAACAAATTTAATTTTTCCAAAAAAAATGACCTTTAGCCGCTCTATCTATTTATAAATCATTGTATTTGTAAAAGTATTAAATACTTTATTTATTTATGTCCTTTAACCGAATTATTTTACATGGGCGGTTGGTCTCAGTTTAGCCGTGCTTTATATAAACACCAAAATGCCGTAGATATGTTGTTTGTTTACAATAAATTTGGAGTATTTTTGTATTAAAATAATTTAATAATAGTAATAAATTAAAAAATTTAACCATTTTGCAAATAATAATCATTTTTGAAAAAATATAAAATTAACGAATATTTTATTGGTTAATTTTCATATATATGACAAAATGACCAATAATTCATGAAAAAATATATTCAAGTTCTAATGCCTAAACTTTCTCAATTAACTATTTGTATCTTTGAATGATGTTATATTAAATACGGAAATTAATTGCTTAATTTTTGATGTAAATGTTTTTATAAATTACTCACTTCTCAAATAGAGTTATTTTGTGTAATAAATCTAAATGAAATAATCGGAATGATTTAATTTAATTTTATAAAATTATCATAAAAAATTTAATTTTCTACTTAAATTTTCAAATAAAATTTAAAAATGTAAAATATCATTAACCCGTAAATAACAATATTATTAACGGAAATTTATTTACAAAAAAGAATATTATTTAAATTTTACCGAAACTGATATCAATTAAAATTTAATTGAAAAAAAGTTTCATTATATGATTTCAAAAAGTGTTATTAATATTAATTAAAGACATATGAGTCTATAAGTTCTGATCGCTATTCTGTAAATATATTTAAAGCAATTTATTCATTCAAAAGTAAATAATTAAATTTTGATCAAATTTTTTTAAAAAATTTAATTACATAAATAAAACTTTTTAACATAAAAGGTCTTTATTTATTTAATTAATACAATAATTATAGTATTATTATTAAAAATTTTAAATGTTATCCATATTAGATAAATTATTTATAGCATTTTAATTAGTTAGAATTCAAGCTAAATTATATCATTTTATTAAATAAATAAAATAAAAGAAATGTTATCTGTTAGTGAAATTGTCAAGTCGATATTTGCTGCAACACAACTAGAAGGAATTGTATTATTATAAAATTTCTTAAATATAAATAGTAGTTATCATTTTAAATTTTAACAACATNACAAAATTCATTAATCTTACAGAAATNAAAATTATAATTATGATTGCTGACAATAAATTTTAAACTGAACGCCAATGCTGCGCAACAAATCAAATACGGTTGTGAGATAAAAATGCTAAAAATGAATGATGTTGTTTGAATTCTATTATATAATTCAAAAAAATATTGTGTCAATTTAACAAAAGTTTAATTAATTAAAAAACAAAATTTTAATAGAATTTAATTATTAGAAATTTAAATAAAAAAAAAAGTAAATAAACATAGATCGTGATAAATTATAACCTGAAAAAACAAAGCAATAATATAACATAAGAATTAAAAAATTTAAATCAAAATTATTGCAACTACAAAAATCAAAATATTATATATTATTTATTTTGGTATAATAGAGGAAACTAAGATGTTAAGTAATGCAAGCCAATTTAAAAAATTTAAAATTATTTTCAATCATTGAATTCAACGAAAACAATCAAAAGTCAAGATTATTTTTCTTAAATTAATAAATCCTTCAATTAAACCATAATTTTTGTAGTGTTGTCAAAAACATTTATGTTTTCAATATTTAAAAATTCATTTATTTTAATTTAATTCTAAAATAAAAAGCTGATTAGCCAACTCAAACTCAAATTTAAATTTGGCTGAATTTCAAAATTTTCTCGAAAACTATTAATTAAAAAACATATACTCATTAAAAATACTAACTGATATGCCAAATTCTTTATCAATTTGGATCACTTAAATATGCGATACTTTATAAAATAGTCAAGGCATATAACAGTTACTTAAAAAAATCAAATATTTATAATAATGTTAAATATTTNCAATAAATTATTTCTCTCAAAAGCTAAAACCAATTATTATGTTTAAAAATTTAAATTGGTTTTTAGTATAATGTCGAGTTGATTATTTAAATTTAATATAAACTTTCCATAATTCATTTTAAAATTTTATTTATTATTATATATTTAATTGGCCCAAATTTCTAGAAAATAATTCAATGAAATTTCTTATTTGCTAATAATAAATTAATGTTATAGCATTTATGATATGTTCGTTTATTATAAATTAATATTAAATTATCAAAATTATTATTTTAATTTATTATCGTATTGTAATTATATAACTATACTGTTTATTATTATTATAATAATCTTACATTTTATTGATTATGTTAAATTAATAACATTTATACTTTTACTTAATGAAGAGTTTATAATTAATACATACAAAAAAAATATGTAGATGTAACTTCAGACGATTGCAAAAGCTACGCGGCTCGAAATATGTGTAAATAAAAATTAATAATGTAATAAAAAATACCTAAATTAAAGAACTGAAGGCAAAGAGTCACCGGGAACAAGTGCACAAAAAGACATTGTAATAATTTAAAATACAATCTATTTACAAAAATTGAATTCTTGAAAATTTAAAACTCAAAATATTTTAAATCAAAACAGAATAAAATGGTGAATTAATTATATTTATGTATTTAAAATGAAGTGGTCGGAAAGGTGTGCAATCGACCAACCGTCGGAAATCCCATTGTTAGCCAAAAAAGTTGACGGTAAACTAAAACATTTTTTAAACTCAACGCAATATTGTAATAACGTATGTTATTTTAAAAAGTCCATTCTCACAAAATCCCATCCTTTACAAAGTACAAAACAGTGTTTTCCCTACATAATTTAACAACGAAAAAATCATATACAAATTAATTCTTGACAAACTTGACAAAACTGTTCTAAAAAAGTGCCGCATGACATTGGCTGCTAAAAAAAAAGGCTATTAATAAATATTTTAACCAAAAATTTAATTTTTTCTAAATTTTATAAATATATTTTTCTTAATTAAAAAATATGGGCTTTGTTTTAATTAAAATTTCAAATATAATATCATTCTGTAATAAACATTTTTAAAACAATTATTTTATTACTTATTTAATAATTAGACTATGTCACAAAAGCAAATTACCTCACCTCCTCGGGCTCGAGAAAGAGAGAACCCACGTTGGTACCGTAGTCACAATACTTTTTATTCATTTTTGTAACTAATTATTTATTAGTAACATCAGCAAAATCTCAGGTTTATTTCAATCATTCATATATTTGTGCTGACGATGCATTCTGGCTTACGGTTTCGGGTGTCAACGCTAACAACGCAACTTTAATTGAGCCCCCTTTACATAGTTATCAGTAAACATTTTTTATATGATAAATATATATAAACGTAATTTAAAAAAATGCTTATGAATTGTAAGTTTATTAGTAGTAATTTACTGTACATTTTAAGTGTGGATATTTCAAAATTTGAAATTTTAACTTAATAGTAAAAATTTAATTGGGCTTTAATATTTAATAATGATATTTATATTTAACATCATTTAGTGGAATTTGTCAAAATGAGCAACCTAAACAGGAGTTTCAAATTTAAAACATTGTTTACCAGTCAATCATAGCAGGCGTATACTCGCGCTTTTTTCGTTGATGCCGTTCGGTTCTGTTCGGAAACCAAACTTAAAAAATTTAAATGGCAATGAGCAATTTAAAAATTATAAAGTTATGGTTAATTTTTTGCTAAAACATATAATAAATATTATTTTGATTATATCATTTAGTCGTTTTTTATTAAAATTATTACTTCTCTGTTTGGTATTACAAAAATAGATTTAATTATACGTATTATGTGTAAAATTTTTTTATTAATAATTTCATCATTTTACCTTTTAAAATTTTTTTTTAATTCCAAAAGATGTTTATAAAAATTTATAATATAATGTTGTTGTTTATGGGTTTTTAGAAAAAATATTTGGTTTATTAACTTAGTATAAGAAATATGATTTTATTCTTAAAATGGCAGCTCTAAAATTAAACGGTGTCCATTTCTTAATACTTGTTTCTAAACATCTTTTTTTATTTTTCCATGATGTTATTTATTTCTTTTAAATTTACCTATGTTTTTTTATCTATTATATAATCAAAATTAGATGTCGCTTTCCACAAGTGTTTCATTTTTTTCTATTTTGTATTTTTGTTACTTCAGTTTTATACCCCTTTTAAGATTATTTATTTTTTATATTTTAAATATGTTGCTCCTTTTTAGCTTAATTTTCGCGAGGTCGCGACATTCTACATTCTTCATCAGCAGAAATAGTGCTGTGGCACAAGCTAACTTTATTCACAGCCGCACTGCTTTGAACCAGCCCTTCGATTTGGCAAACCAAATAATTTCAAATTTAAAATTAGTTTGAAACAATTTTTGGGAATTTTAGATAAAAAATATTATTCAACTTATTTAATTACAGAACTGCAAAAGTTACAAGTTGATCAATTTTAGCATCTGTAATTCTCTCCGCCACCAATTAGCTCGTCGTATCATAAACAAGTGAGCAAACAGCGAGACGCGAACGTGCTAAGTAATTTAATATTATTCTGTATACACTTAGGTGTAACAAGGTATATGCTTTCAAAAAATTTGCAGTCTTGAACTTTGTTAGATTTTTATGTATTCTAGTCAGATTCTTTGCCAAAACTTTTCAAATATAGATCAATTTTTTTACCCAAAAATGCGCCCTAAAAACTTGTTTATTTTATAAAAAAGAATATTAAAAGTTTTTTGTATCAATATATAGGTTGGAACGAATATCTCAAAAATCATTTATCTAAATGAAAAAAAAAATTTTCAAAAAGTATAAAATCACAAAAAATTATGTAAACATAAATTTTATCTTAACAATCTACTATAATAAATTTTTTTACTAAAAATTAAAAAAACTTTAAAATGCTCAACCAATTTATGATAGTACATAAGAATTATTTTTTTTAAAGAAATAATATAAAATAACAACGCAATCAATACGTGAATTCACGAAGTGAGCCAGAGAATTTGGCTTGGGCATGCTGCAAATCTTAAGATATAAAAAACAAATGTCTTAAGTATTTATATTAATTTGTACCCGTGTGCAACTCTCTTTGATGTCATAAATGCAGTGGTATTTATTATGATTTAACAGAAAACAATAAAAAAATTACAACAAAAACATTTGAATTTCGAAATTAATTATATTTATTTATAGTTTTTACTATTTTCAGAAAAATATTAATAATTAATCTTTTCCATTATTACATTTACAAATTTTTAATTTACGTTTTTTATTGGATATAATCAAATTTTATTTTTAGAAATAGCAGTTCAATTTTACGATTTTAAACTTACTATAATTTAAATGCATCATACGTCGCAAAAAAATGGTATATATGCTCAAAACCGCCTATTTATTTACGTTGATTTTGATGCCTTCACATGCGCTCATTCGCTGGAAATGATGATTGTTCAATATTAGCGCTTTTTTCCACGAACATCAAAATTAATAGTTATCTTAATTTTAAAACTTAGCATTTCTTAATATAAACTTTGTTATTTTTTATTAAAAATTTAATAAATAATCACACTATAATTAATTCTGTCTTCCTCCTACGTTCAGGCGGCGATTGTGTTCACGCCCTTTAAAAAAAAAATCGATTTTTAGAGTTGAGGATTGTACAATGTTGTATTTTTTTTATTCAGTAGAAAAAATATATTACTTAAATAAACACTTCAACTTCTCTTTTAGATACTCAAATAATTAATTCATGGTTAAATTTTTAATTATTTTTAAGAATTCAATAATCAAAATCATTTATTAATAAATTTCTTTATTTTTTTCAATTAATTGATTAAGTGAAACAAATATATATTTTTTTACTTTTTAAAATAAATTTTCAATCGTGACGCCAAACACATTCAAATTTATTTAATCATTCCATATAATTTTATGTTATGATTGGTTTTATTTTAAAGTTCATAGCATTCAGTCTTAGTTAATGGTCTGATGTCATATCCATTTGTACATGTTCAATTAAGTTTTACGTACAATTTAAAGTTTACTTCTATTTTTTAAATTTGAAACATTAGTTTTTCAAAATATAATTTGTATGAAATCATCCATAATAGCAAGCTATGGTTTAATATTATTGAAATTTAGATTTTCGTTTTCTTTATCATATGACAAAAAGTCAGGTTTTTCCATTTTTTGTAATTATAGTAATGTTAAATAGTGTTTTATCCATTCATAAGAAATCATTATAATAATTTTTAAAAAACCAACACATCTTTAATTGCTTACAAATACAAGAATTTTTTGTAAAAGATAAAAGCTTTATTATTTATGATCGAAATTAACAAGTTATGTTCTTTGATAATTTTTATTAGAGTAGTTCACGGTCGGTTTTAAACCGGGGGTCCCGGTTTATGGTGAGTCCGATTTTGCGAATCACGGTTTTCGGTTTTTCGTCGACACCCGGTAACCGAAAACCGAAGGTGCTAGAACATTTCGACGCTGCTGGATTTTTCGACAGTAAAATAAATATTCAAACAAATAAAAGTTAATAATTGTCAAAAATAAAAATTAATTCGTGTAAATTACAATATAAGTTTATAATATAAATTGTTACAAATGCGAATCTGATTAAATTAATAATAAATAATTTCAAATTTGGAATATTGGTGTCTTTGACATTTAAAAGAATTTTTTGAATCAAACAGTTTAAAAAGATAGTTTAAACATAGTTTACGGTAGTATAAATTATAAACAGTAAATAATTTTATTAAAAACCAATCATTAAAATATCTATATTAAAATTAAATTCCGTCTTTAAATTAAGAAATATATAAAATCCAAATTTTTTTTAAAGTTTATCACAAAATGTTAGTCAATAAATAGTTTATAATTAAATTAAAAAACAATCAATAAAATATCTATGTTAAAATTAAAATTCCATCTTTAAATAAAGAAATATAATAAGCTTTTATATAATCATAAAAAAAAAATTTTTAAATTGGAAATTTAATGATGAAGAAAAAATTGATAAAAACGAAATAAACCATGAATACCAAATGAAAATTAATTATTAAGATGAAAATATTTTTATACAAACGAAAATTAACAATTGTTGGTGTTTTTGAAACTAATTTTCAAAATAGTAATGAAGTTGATTATTTGATTTTCCATAAATTCTAAAAAAAAAATAAAACATAATTAATTAAAAAAGACAATAAGATTCTTGTACGCCGCATTCTTGGTGATAGAATAGAATGATAATTAGTAATAAATCACACTCATGGAGCAAATATTAACATTGCAATTATTTAAAAAAATTTAAAAGTAAGAAATAAATTGTTAAAAATAACAAAAATAAATATACAATTAATTTATTAAAAATCAAAAAATCGGTAATTTTGATAAATAAATAAAATATTTGTTTATTATTGAAATAGTATACTTTTAGAAATTTTAGCGAAATTAATTGTGTGTGAAAAAGTACAAAACAAATTCCCTGAAATCAGTAAAAAATATTGCTTTTACAATTGTAAGGAAAATTAATAAAGTTGACTAATTTTGAAGGTTTTCACCGAAATAAAAGAATTTCGGTCCTTAAATTTTCATTAAAATTAATGGCTAAATAGCAAAAATCGCATAAATATTGAAAGCAAAAATTTTATAATTAATTTTTCAAAAAAGCAAAATAAAGATATCGGAAGCCAATAATGCCATGAAGAACCACTTAATTTTAACGGACAATGTCTTTATTTTTAGCAACATCACATTCAATAATTCATTGAAAACTATTTTTAAAAATATTTAAATTTGTTATTTAATATAAAAAATGAAACAACTCGTTTACCAATTTATGTATAAAACGACTTCATATAAAAAAAAAGATTTAATTTGCTATAATTAAATAAATGATATGTTTTAAAAATCAGTGTTAAACTTTGATTAATACTCACTATTTCAAGAAATATCGAATGGTTAATTTAAAATAATATTTTTTAAATTACAAAAAATATAAAATTTTCAAATTTTTAGAACAATCAAATATTTATACAAACATTTTTTATCGACGTCGACTTTCGACTCAAGTAAATTTATGCTTTGCATTTATAGTAAATGATTAAGTTAATAATTTTATATTGTTTTAATAGNTTTTTTTTCGCGAAAATTTAATCTCAATATAATCTTTTTTGCAATCAACAAATATTTATCATAGAGTTTTTGCATCTTATTTAGACGTTTATTCTGAAATAATAAAAATTTAACTGAATTAATATTTATTTAATAAATTAAATAACAAAAAAATAGGGTCAGACGATAGCCTCATATTATTTTTATAAAATGAATAAATTTTTTAATATTTTATTAAAAATGTAATATAAAATAATAATTTATTCATTTATTTTACCAATTACAACTATTCATCAATTTTTTTACTTAAATTAAATTTTTATTTTTAAATCTTTTGCATAATAATTAATAATTGATTTGTAATATTCCGACCATTATTATATATTAACCCTTCGAATTTGCAGATTTTTTATTTGTTATTTATGAGTTTTATTAATTAAAATAATATTGGAAGAATATACATCGGTACTCATTCGAGTGAATCAAAATTAACAAGAAATTGTGCGGGCTAAAAAAATATGCTTTAATAAAAAATAAAATACTATTTGTATCAAAAATATAATCGGCTGGCTATATTTGCATTCACCTTGTTACGATAGATATTTTAATTAAGAAAAAATAAAAATAAATTAAATAGAAAATATAGTTGATGATTTGTAAAATTTTATTACGAGCATGATTATTTTGTTTAAAACAAACTTGATCTTGGTAGGTTTAATTTCGCAACATTTTTTTATGCATTAATCATAAGAAAAAATTTCAATTATGACTTTTTTTAACGAAGATTTTTATTATGTATATATTTAAGTAAAATTACTAATTTATTTTTATAATTGTTAAGAAAAATACTTAAATTGGACGAACCATTTCTTTGTTATTTAAATATATATTTGTGGTGTACCATAAAAAATGAGCGTTTTCAAAAAAAATTATTCATCCAATTCAAACGAACCATTTTCATCAAAATAATTTTGTTTGATGAAAACATTTTTCTCACAAATTTGGCAGTTTAAAATCATATATGGTAATTTTTATGTAATTAATCTTTGCCTTAGATTCCAATTTTTAACATTAAATAAGAGTTTTGTATCATTTTTTATATAATTATGCTTTCTTTATTTAGAAAGTTTGAATCTTATTTTAATTTTAAATTATGAACTTTTATCTTATTCTATTACAAATATTCCTTCAGTATTCTAAGTGAATTCAATGTTTCAGATACTATTTCAAGGCTGTAATTTTTTTAAATAGTTAACAAAATTAAAAGTTATTTTTTAATAATAACACTAATAATAATTAAATTTATTTTTGCTGAAGTTATTTTTGCCACATAATTTAATAAAACCTTTTTCTAGTTTTCTTGATTACCGATAATACTTAGTTTTATTCATTTAAAGAATATTAAAGTGATAACCTAACAGAAATGTATTATAGAAGTTAAAAAACAAAAGCTGAATAAAAATTATATATCAAAACTAATTAACTGATTAATTGAAAATATTATCAAAGAAATATAACTAAAAAAAAATTAAAATCAATTAAATTGACAGAATGGATTATTCATTCATATAGTTTATGTTAAAACATATACACATAATATTTATCATAAATGTATTTCATTTATTCGTGCCAATCACAAAAAAGATTGCATATTTGGTTCTATCAATTTTAAAACAAATTTAATTTTTCCAAAAAAAATGACCTTTAGCCGCTCTATCTATTTATAAATCATTGTATTTGTAAAAGTATTAAATACTTTATTTATTTATGTCCTTTAACCGAATTATTTTACATGGGCGGTTGGTCTCAGTTTAGCCGTGCTTTATATAAACACCAAAATGCCGTAGATATGTTGTTTGTTTACAATAAATTTGGAGTATTTTTGTATTAAAATAATTTAATAATAGTAATAAATTAAAAAATTTAACCATTTTGCAAATAATAATCATTTTTGAAAAAATATAAAATTAACGAATATTTTATTGGTTAATTTTCATATATATGACAAAATGACCAATAATTCATGAAAAAATATATTCAAGTTCTAATGCCTAAACTTTCTCAATTAACTATTTGTATCTTTGAATGATGTTATATTAAATACGGAAATTAATTGCTTAATTTTTGATGTAAATGTTTTTATAAATTACTCACTTCTCAAATAGAGTTATTTTGTGTAATAAATCTAAATGAAATAATCGGAATGATTTAATTTAATTTTATAAAATTATCATAAAAAATTTAATTTTCTACTTAAATTTTCAAATAAAATTTAAAAATGTAAAATATCATTAACCCGTAAATAACAATATTATTAACGGAAATTTATTTACAAAAAAGAATATTATTTAAATTTTACCGAAACTGATATCAATTAAAATTTAATTGAAAAAAAGTTTCATTATATGATTTCAAAAAGTGTTATTAATATTAATTAAAGACATATGAGTCTATAAGTTCTGATCGCTATTCTGTAAATATATTTAAAGCAATTTATTCATTCAAAAGTAAATAATTAAATTTTGATCAAATTTTTTTAAAAAATTTAATTACATAAATAAAACTTTTTAACATAAAAGGTCTTTATTTATTTAATTAATACAATAATTATAGTATTATTATTAAAAATTTTAAATGTTATCCATATTAGATAAATTATTTATAGCATTTTAATTAGTTAGAATTCAAGCTAAATTATATCATTTTATTAAATAAATAAAATAAAAGAAATGTTATCTGTTAGTGAAATTGTCAAGTCGATATTTGCTGCAACACAACTAGAAGGAATTGTATTATTATAAAATTTCTTAAATATAAATAGTAGTTATCATTTTAAATTTTAACAACATNACAAAATTCATTAATCTTACAGAAATNAAAATTATAATTATGATTGCTGACAATAAATTTTAAACTGAACGCCAATGCTGCGCAACAAATCAAATACGGTTGTGAGATAAAAATGCTAAAAATGAATGATGTTGTTTGAATTCTATTATATAATTCAAAAAAATATTGTGTCAATTTAACAAAAGTTTAATTAATTAAAAAACAAAATTTTAATAGAATTTAATTATTAGAAATTTAAATAAAAAAAAAAGTAAATAAACATAGATCGTGATAAATTATAACCTGAAAAAACAAAGCAATAATATAACATAAGAATTAAAAAATTTAAATCAAAATTATTGCAACTACAAAAATCAAAATATTATATATTATTTATTTTGGTATAATAGAGGAAACTAAGATGTTAAGTAATGCAAGCCAATTTAAAAAATTTAAAATTATTTTCAATCATTGAATTCAACGAAAACAATCAAAAGTCAAGATTATTTTTCTTAAATTAATAAATCCTTCAATTAAACCATAATTTTTGTAGTGTTGTCAAAAACATTTATGTTTTCAATATTTAAAAATTCATTTATTTTAATTTAATTCTAAAATAAAAAGCTGATTAGCCAACTCAAACTCAAATTTAAATTTGGCTGAATTTCAAAATTTTCTCGAAAACTATTAATTAAAAAACATATACTCATTAAAAATACTAACTGATATGCCAAATTCTTTATCAATTTGGATCACTTAAATATGCGATACTTTATAAAATAGTCAAGGCATATAACAGTTACTTAAAAAAATCAAATATTTATAATAATGTTAAATATTTNCAATAAATTATTTCTCTCAAAAGCTAAAACCAATTATTATGTTTAAAAATTTAAATTGGTTTTTAGTATAATGTCGAGTTGATTATTTAAATTTAATATAAACTTTCCATAATTCATTTTAAAATTTTATTTATTATTATATATTTAATTGGCCCAAATTTCTAGAAAATAATTCAATGAAATTTCTTATTTGCTAATAATAAATTAATGTTATAGCATTTATGATATGTTCGTTTATTATAAATTAATATTAAATTATCAAAATTATTATTTTAATTTATTATCGTATTGTAATTATATAACTATACTGTTTATTATTATTATAATAATCTTACATTTTATTGATTATGTTAAATTAATAACATTTATACTTTTACTTAATGAAGAGTTTATAATTAATACATACAAAAAAAATATGTA